>ML804020.1:231703-248428 GCA_009831015.1 Picea engelmannii | reverse complement strand
ATCAATATCTTTATCTACAATCGAGACATAGTATATTGCAACAACATCATGTTGTACATAGGTTCTTTGGATGAAATAAACTCTGATAGATATACAAGTTGAGTATGATGAGCCCATTCCAATCAAAGAACCTGATGATTCACTCCAAGACGAAGCACATTCCAATCAAGTATCACTTTCTATAGGAACAGGTTGCAGAAAATAACATTACAGTTGAGTATGTGGGCACAAAAGAACAAGTGGAAGACATCTTCACAAAAGAACTTCCACAGGAAGCCTTTGAGTATATTCTCTAGAGACTTAGAATTATTTCTACTCCAAAATGAATGTTTTTTAATGCTTATCTTATATGCATTTGATGACAAAGGGGGAGAGATTTATCATATGCAGAGGAGAGAGGCATGATTATACGGGGAGAAATGGTCACATAGATGCAGAGGACAAAGGCATGTCTCTAGGGGAAGTATGAGTGATATGACTTCAGTATTGCATGAAATGATTTCAGTATTGCATCATAGTGTTTCCATCAATACCAAAGGGGGAGATTGTTGAGTAAGGTTGGTTGTCATTGAAGTCAACCCTTGAAGAAAGTCCAGTGACATAAATTTTTGGGTAATGGACCCAAGTTTGTTTGATTTAAAGATGACTCATTATTTTCTTGTCATGGATTATAATAATTACAAATGTATGAACTCCAAAGTGGTCCCCTGATGGTGAAATCCCTCACGGGAAGAAGCTTTGTGGATTGAGTTATCCTAGAAGTATGGTTAGAGAACCCATGCTTATTTGTGGAATAATGAGATGAAGGCCAATGAATTTATCAGTGAAACTATCCTATATGGATAGTGCTTTACATTTAATTTTCTATGGTATGTGGAATGTCACATAACTCCTCACAGTTAGAGAGTTATGGCCATGAGAAGTTGGAGAACCCACATTTGGGTAATGGACCCAAGTTTGTTTGATGGATAATGGTATGATTTTTGATATATTTTCAGGTAATACTATTCTATATGGATAGTACATGTCATTCCATTTCTGGTGGTATGTGGAACGTCACATAACTCCTCACATTTTGAGAGTTATGTCCTTACGATGTTGGAGGACCCTCATATGTCACCTAGAAGCCCCAAAAGGTTAAGGTAGTCAAAGTGGTTTAAGAGATTTTAAAGGTAAATAATAAAGTGAAGTGGCGAGTGCACTATAATTTAAAGTGAATACAAAATAAATTATTTAAATAATAAATTTAATGGAGAAATTACAAGTGGGTTAACCCTAAAATAAGGAAAGTGGGCAAAGTGACCTAGAATTTTTTTTTAAGGAAGCTACTTGGAGAGTATAAATAAGAGGCAAGGCTCTCTAATTTTACATTACATTTGATCATATTGAATACTATAGGTGTCTGAGGTAAGCAAAGGATATATAAGCTGAATTTCAGAGGGAACGTGAAGAAAAGAAGGCCGAAATTCAAGAAAGGATAAATTCTTTTGATGATGCTTTATAAGGTATGTTATTTACAGGTCATCTGGCCATTTTCACAATATTTTATTTTCTAGAATGATTCAGACCATGAAATTTCTATGCCATTGAGAAAACATATCCAATTATATGTGCTAAAACATTCATCTTCTGCATCATTGTATTTTTGGAGTTACACTCTGTGGAAAATAGGGTTTGTGGCTAGTCCTGAAACTAGTATAAAACACGTGTTTCAGGTAAAAATGTCATAAATTCTTCATAACATATCCAAATACAGTAAGAAAAAATGTGTTGGTTATATTACATTATTTACTATTCTTTGTAACAGTTTCATATCGATTCAACAAGTATTCCATGTGAGGCATTCTCTACAAGGTCTCTCTCTAGAATAAGCCAGAATTCAACAAGGTATGCCACTTTTTCTATAACCCCTTTTATGACAGCTTCCAAGTAGTGAAACCTGGAGTTATTTCATAAAACACATTGAATAACATTGTGTATCCATTTCAGATATTTATTCATTACATGTAAAACATTATGATTATTTCAAGTTAGGGTTGTTGACTAATCCAAAACTAGTCATGTGAGACTAAAGAAAAGTTTGATGAAAATGATAGTCTCTTGTTGTTAAAGTTAAGGAAAGTTTACAGGCATGTGATCATATACACCAGGTCTATTATAGAGTTACAAATCATATTTGGATGATGAAATTGATGAGGTATTTTGGTTGAGGTACAATTTGGGTACATGGTTGAGACAAGTAGTTGATGAGTTGGCACATTCATGAGGTGTATAGTTGATGATGTTGGTACATATTGATGATTCATAGTTTATGAGTAGTATACACATGATTGGTACATAATTGGTACATGTTTAGTTGCACTTGTTTATGGTACATGTTGATTACAGGTTGTTTGGTAAAGTTTGGTGCATAGTTGATGCACTTGTTTATGGTACAAGTTGATTACAGGTTGTTTGGTACAGATTGGTGCAATTTGATGCACTTGCTAATGGTACAAGTTGATTACAGGTTGAGGTATAGGTTGATGCATGGTTCACATTTATTGGTACAATTTTACAGCGGTATATCTCACAGTGATAGTGTGACAGTGGTTACACCATTCTACTTCTACTTTAGGGTTGTTGGACAGGGCAAGGACATGTGGTTGTATCCACCTTCTGGTTGTAGCCAAAGAACATAGGGGGTTGTAGCCACATAATTGGGGAGTTGGAGATTCCCTTAGGTTGTAGCCTGAGAAACTAGGGGGTTGGATCCTCCTTCTATTTGCAGCTGGAAAACAAAGGAAGTTGGTGCTTCCAATGAATGTAATTCTTCAAGACATATAAGAGAAAGAATTATGTGGTTTTATCTTGCTTTGGGTTTCCACGTAAAAAACTAGTGTACTATGTATGTGTATGATTGTTCATGTGTTCATTGCTCATTATTGGATGATAATTCTACATTTATATAACACTTGGATTATTTGGTTTAAAAAGAATTATAATTGCTCTATTACTGATTCACCCCCCTTCTCAGTAATCCAACACTTCGATCCATCTTGTTTTCCATAACCAATTTGGCAGGTAGCACAAGTGCACATTTGGCCTCAAAGTCCCAAATGGATTATTCTCTACAATGCGTGGAGCCAAGCCTTTTCAACTGGAGTGCATCTTTCCTTCGCAATGTGAAGGATCAAATTACAAAATGCAAGATTGGGAAACAAATTTTTTTTGGGTATGGTTCATTTTTGGTTTCGTTCTTTCTAGAGAGAATCCCAAATATGCAGTCGTAGATTGCACTGGTGGCACGACCGGTGGGTGCACCATGCATGGAAAGGTGGACGAGTTTGTCTCCAATATTGGGAACCGACTCAGAATTTAAGTTCACGATCGATTTCATTGCTTGGTTGAGACGTTAGTTGATCATCATTGAGAGTTTTCCATATGCCAGAGTAGGTTTCCAAGGTAGCTTGGACTTGGTACTTCCAAATCGAATAGTCTGGGATGCGTTAGGTATGAAACCCAAAAACCTTGCCAAGTGTTTTTTTTTTATTTTAAAAATTATATTATTTTTATGTGTACATGGAGGGGTTTTTAACAGATGCATTTTTTCACCATGCATACAGAGGTGCATCACGTGCGATGGTGATACCCGAACTAGGGCATCACAGAGATGCACAAATAGTCATAGAGCACAAAGTAGTGGTGGGGGGTCTCCGGGAGGTCAATAGGAACCTTTGTGGTCTTACAATGGGTGTCCCTCCTCTCAGGAGTTGATATGTACCCCTACATTTGAAAAGGCATAAAGTGGGGGTTCTTGAGAGTCTGAACCACCTACTTGGATGAGTGGCCCATGCAATGGTGTTCTTCTCAGAGAACAATGTGGTGAAGTAGGATTAGGATCCTCTAGATATTTTTGTAGTATGTTTCATGATGATATCATGGGCATGAGGGCCCATATTTTTCCCTTCTATGTACATTTTTTATGTAAACAATTTTTTTTTATCACACAGTATATATATATATATATATCAGCATTTTGTGGTGCCAATGATGTTACAAATAATCTTGTGTGATGTGTTTATTTTACATGTGATTCATTTCCTTTATAAAAATTCATCTATGTGCGAGATACCTATCCAAAATATAATTTTCTAGCGAATCCGAAGTTTTGTTGGGTCCTCTTGGTATGTGTTTGTATTTTATAAATTCAAACATTGTTTCAAGATGATGAACTATGAGTTGAGAGTCTAGGTTAATGATTATATGAGATATACCTAGGGAGGAGGCCTTAGTTAAAAGTCTGAAGACAACATGATATTATGCCATGTTATTGGTTTCCAATCGTAGGCAAATGCCTCCTGAACTCACTAACTCAGCAGAGTGGTAAATGACCCAAGCTTGAGAAGCAATGTTCTCGGTGTGTCGACTAGTTCCATCTGCAAACCCAAAAAAGATAGGAAAGAAAGATGTCATTTGTGCATGCAATCACAAGACAATGTATAATTGGCTAAGACAAAAATCATGCATCGAAGAGAATGAGACACACCAAAACTATAGTACAATAGTGTACAAAGAACACATACTAGATGTTCTATGCATAGTACTTCTTAAGGTAAATCCTATTTTGAAGTTCACCAAAAGAGATTTCGTCGTAGTCAACTAGCTCGTAGGAACCTCTATGTAATACACATTTTACGATGTAGGTTCCATGCCACAGAGGTTATAAATTTCATGTCCCTAACTTATCATGAGCTTGGTCATAAATGAGGACTACATATCTTTCTCTGAAAGTACGAGGGTGGATAGATTTTTCATATTGACTCTTCATTCATTTTTTATATGTCTTGTTAACTAGAGTGGCGTCACAACGTGTTTCATCCAACCTATTCAGATATAGGAAACGTTCCTCTTCAACAAAAATGTGAGGCAAGATTTCTACTTTGAGTTTCAACAAAAGAATTTCACACTCAATTGGTAATACTACTTTGATTCCATATACCAACTAGAAAGGAGTGGATCTAGTTGTAGTTTTTACTGAGGTATGGTAAGCCCAGAGAGAGGAGAAAATTTGTATATTCCAAGAGGTTTTGTTTGCCCCCACCATCCATTGAATCATGGTTTTAAGGACTTTGATGATAACTTCAACTTGTTCGTTTTCTTGAGGATAGTAGGGGGATGAGTTATCATGGAGAAAACCCAACTTGACATGTAACTCACTCATCATATGGTTTTGAAAATGTGAGTCGTGATCAGTGACAATGGCTTGTGGAACACCAAAGCAAGTGATGATGTGGTTGAATATGAAGAGATCTACAATGTGACCATCATTAAGAAAAGTAGGCATAGCCTCAACCCATTTTTTGAAGTAACTAACAACAATGATGATATAACCATGCCCCCCTATCTAAGGTAGGCTTATATTGCATAAAATCAATGCCCCATTTAGCAAAGGGGTCGATGGCGAGAATAGGATGCAGCAGAACAGGGTGGGTGCGTGCCTTTTTATGAAAAACTTGGCAGGGTGGGCATATTTTGATAGCCTCAATACAATCTTTGAGGAGGGCCAAATGTAACTAACAAATAAGATTTTCTGATTTGTATCCATCCCAGAAAGGTGACCGCCACAAGCTCCAAGGTGATAGTCATTAAGGAAATTTTCAACCTCATCATGAGTTAAACATTGACGTAAGATAGTGTCAATATCACGACGATACAAGGCTTCACCTATGATAAGGTAGCGTTTAGAATGGTGATGAATATGATGACGTTCTTCATGGGAGATATCGAGCTGAAAATGTTGGGTTTGCAGATAAATAAGAATATATCCATAAAAAGGATCATACATGATAATGAGGAACAAGATTCATCGAGGAGAGAATCACTAGGCTCAATATCTTCATCGGCACGGGGAAGATCACAGATAAGTTTCACAAAAACCAAGGACTTTTTATCTTTTGATTTGGCGAACTCGAGATCAAATTCCTGAAGAATAATGATCCATTTGAAATATTTTCCTCCAAGGACTTGTCGTGTCAAAATATGATACATGGGGTTCAAGTCCCCAATGACCATGGTAGTGTGTAACATGATGTAATGGAAGAATCTTTGGACGACAATTACGGCTGCCAGAGCCAACTTTTCAACTTGTGAATATCAAAGCTCTGGACTAGATAGACTCTTGATCAGATAGTAGATCACATGTTCCTCACCGTTAGGGTCCTCTTGAACTAACACCATATCGATATTGGAAGTAGAGGATTCCAAATAAAGGATGTAGTCTTGTGCATAATTCGGAGGATGTAAAAGAGGTGAATGGGTCAATTCATGCTTAAGAGCATCAAAAGATCATTGAGCGGTATCATCCGAGATGAATGTAGTGTCTTTCTGCAACAATCACATAAATCCTTTAGTACTTTCAATGTAATTACATATAAAACGACGAAGAAAGTTGGCTTTCCCCTGCAAACTTTGTAGTTGGGTCAGATTGTTGGGAAGAGGTAAAGAAAGAATAGCTTTAATATTTAAGGGATCCACTCTATTCCCATATTTGGAGACAAAGAAACTAAGGAGTCAACCTGGTTCAACATCGAATATGCATTTGTGTGGGTTCAAATGGATATGGTAGAACCGAAAATGAATAAAAATGGCCCAGAGATGACTAATTTGGTCTGATCAACTAGATGAATGGGAAAGTAAATCATCGAGGTAAGGCTCTGAAATATGTTTTATATCATGGAAAGAATACGACATGGCCCATTGGAAAGTGAAACCAACATATTTGAGACCATTATGTAGTTTATGATAGGTAAAGATTCCCCATGGGTAGATGAAGGTTGTCTTATGTTGATCAACAAGTAGAATGTCAATCTAGTTATATCCTGAAAATCCATCCATGAAAGAGAAAATAACCCTGCTAGCGCAATTATCAATGATTTGGTCGATGAAGGGCGTAGGGTAATTGTCTTTGGGACAAGCCTTGCTAAGGTCCCTATAATCAACACATAAATGAATGGTTTCTTTTTTTCTAGAAATCATAACATTGTTAGAAACCCATTCTGTCAAGGGGACATGATAGATAAATACAAATTTTAACAATTTTTCAACTTCTGCCCTTATGGCCATGGTTTTCTTAGGAGGAACCGGGTGAGGTTTTTTTCGTACGGTTTTAATGCCTAGGTAAGTTTTTATTTCATGCACCACGATCGAGGGATTGATCTCGGGCATTTCCTCATAGCTCTAGACGAAAACATCGCAAAATTCTTTAAATAAACTGGTGTAAGAAGACACTTCCTCGGGTGAACAATTAGCACTGAGATGCACATTTTCCACGATACCTTCCTTGATCAAAATATCAATAGCAATCATATTAGAGATGTTTCCTAAATTCCACTCAGAAACAATATCATGCATAAGTATAGGAGATTGGGGAGAATCAACAACATCGGGGGGGAAGATAGGGTGTATATCTTCTTGAATTTCTTCTACAGGAGGAAGAAAATAGGATCTATGATGGTTGTCATCCCAAGGCACTTTGTAAATACTAAGAATTTCCATAATCGATTCATCTAAAGGAAAAATATGGGAAATGTAGTGAAAAGAAGAAGACAAGGAATTCAACTAAGAGGGCATCAAATAAGTGTTGGATGCCAATAGATGTTGGTTATCCATGGAGGGAGAGATGGATTGGATAGTAGCATATGCAGCCTCAGCTGGACTAAGTGGAATAGTGTCACCTAGAGCATCGAATTCTAGTGGACTAGGAACAAGCCAAGGATCATATGATTCTAAAGAATGATAGGCCATAGTCGAAATCATATAGATTGTGGCAATATGTTGTGTGGTAGGAGGAAGTGGTGTAGGGAAAGTACCCATAAGGGAAGAATATTTTCAAATACCTACACCAACACTTTCATAAGTGATCTTATGATCTCCCAAGAAAGAAATATTGTTGGTGGCGGGAGTGCAAGCATCGGGTGTACAATAATATAATTGCTCGATAGTCACAATTTTGCCTTGATGAGGGAATTGTACACATAAAAACACCGATGAAGAGATGAAAATAATGGCATAAAACCAACTTCTTCCTAATAACAAGTTGTAACTAAGGGGAGCATCAACTACCTCGACATCAACAAAGACGGTCTTTTTGCCCAACTGAATGGCTAAGGACTGTAAGAGTCCGTGAGGATGAAAACCTCTCCCATAAAATGCTCATAACATTGTACATGATTGGTTAAGTGAAGGTGATTTTAATCCTTTCCAAAAAGCTAACAACATGACACAATTGGAATCTCCCTCATCCAAAATAGTGCGGTGAATGTGTTGGTTATGAACAACAACATCAATTTGAAAAGCAAGTTGGTGAGAAAGTCGTGATTTGAAATTGTCCATGTTAAACGTGATATTGTTTGAGGACTCAAGATCAATGGTGCCAATGGAAGCCAAGAGCATTATTCAATGACTTGGGCAGTGTTTTAGAACTTCCAGCATGAACATAGCACACGATCCTTTAGCCAAATATTCAACAATATTGTAGTTTTGGGCAACACGTGAACTAGGATTAAAAGTTGATTTATGGATAGTGCTCTTGGGAGGGCGTAAAATAGATTCAAAAGTAGGTTTCTCTATCTGAAGTGATCTAGATGGAGGACTAACGGAGGCAGGAGATGGATACAGTAAAGTACCATTAGTGACCTTTTCTTTGTCAGGTTTAGACGGTGTGTCATATGTCGTAGTACGAGTGGTTAAATTAATCCCATTGAACATATAAATATGAGCACTCGTCGAGGCATAATCATTAGGAGAGTGGCTGAAACTTACCTCGGTGGGAGGGGAAAGTGCTTGAGAAACCATAGATTGCTTCTGAGGAAAAGGCTGTGTTAACATGGTGGGTTGGGAATTCCCTTTGAAAAGTTTTGCAGCTTTGTCTCGATGTGGACAGTCTCGGGTGAAATGATCATCACCACAAATAAGACATGGGAATTTTGTTTTTCGTTGTGGTTTATTTTCAATAGAACGCAATGGATTTTGGGTTTTGGGTTGTTCATTATTATTATTATTATTATTGGGTTTATTCTTTGTCTGCTTCTTACCCCCAGATTGTTGTGAGTGGCATATTGAACTAGATTTACCTCAGAGACTTGAGTCGGGAGGTAGGTATAAGAGAGTGAGGTTGAAGTGGGAACGAGTGATGAAATAGGGAAATTTATTGTTCTAGTCGACTGTGATGTAGATTGGGTTTTGACGGTATCGATAACTCCATCTTCATGTTCTGTGGATGAAGGTTTGGATGGATCAGTAGTAGTACGGGTAAAATTTGGAATAAACTCGTACAAAGTATTGGATTTTAAATAAACCAAATCTAAGTAATAAGCCCGAGAAATGGCTTCATCCTCATTGACTACACTACCCATGGTGATGTCACGAGAAATCGAGGGTAAAAGAGATTTGGTAAACCATTCTGCCAATAACTGGCCAGGAATGGTGACATTAATCAACCTTCGTTGTTGTCTCCACTCATGAATGTGATTAGAGATATGCACAGAGTTGGTTTGACGAAGGGAGGTTAAATGTTTAGTACCCATCTCATAGAAGATGGATAACTGAAAATGCGTGAGAAAGGACATGGCGAGGTAGTTGAAATTCTGAAAAGAACCACACGGAAGTTCAATGTAGAACTTGGTTGTTGAACCTGTAAGTGTGCACTGGAAGAGATATAAATGTATAGAATGATCCATTAATGAGTTTGATAAAAACCTCAAATGGAATGTCATCACATGGTTGTTTAGGTATTCTCCAGTTTTACCATCAAACTTTGGGATGTCAGAAGGTAATTTAGAAAGAATCACTGGCCAAAAAGGAAAATGTAGTATGGGGTCATTGGTAAACCGAGACAAGTCTGGGAGATCGAGAGTGGCAATGAAGGGTAATTGTAAGTTAACTTGATGGTGATGATGGTGTGGCATAGGGACACTAATAGGGCCATAAACTGGTTGAGATGGGTAATTGTATCCAGTAAGCCCTCCTACATACATTTTTTGTTGACCATGATAAGTAGGATTCAATGTTTGTTTAGAAACATTAATGAGTGGGGTGAAACCCGACGGATGCTAAGGAGTATAAGTCGATTGATTTGGTCCTGGGGGATAAAAAAATTTCCCTTGAGGGGGGTAAACAATTTGTCCTTGAGGAGAATAAAAATTAGCCCCTTGGGGAGGATAAAAATCAGACCCTTGGGGAGGATAAGGTTGTTGTCCTTGAGGACCTGGGGTGGGATTTGAGACACCCGAATAAGGTTGTCCATAAGATAGTCCAGAAGGAACGAGATTTGACAATCCCCCTTATGGGTTATGGTGTAATTTCCCCCCAGGGTAGGGTTGATTAAGCATACCTCCTAAAGATAATCCCCAGGATTGTGAAGGGTTTCTGACAAAAGAAGGTTTCCCCCCCGCCATAGGTTGATTTACAACTCGGGTTTCACCAGTAAAGGGAGGTTGTCCTCTAGAAGGAACATGCAAAGGTGGTTGTCCCCCGGGAGGGGTAGGAATGCTAAAGGATGGTTTTCCCCAGGGAGAGATAGGTCCACTAAATGGTGGTTTCTGCCCAGTCGGGATATGTCCTGTAGTTGGTTATGTATGTCTAGAAAGGGTTTCCATTCTCTTCTCTAAAAGCATTCCAACAAGATTTTGTGGAGCATGAGGAGATGTAGAGTGAAAAGGTGTAAAGGTGGGAGTAGCGGTTGAAGTTCCTTGTGTATGAGTAGAAGTGATGACTCCAGCATTAATATGGACTTGTACTGGCATAATAGCAGGATTGATGACCTTTTCGATCGGGTGATCAATAGTTTGACCGGATGGTCCTGCCTCAACAGTAGGAGGTTCATGAGGATTAAGAGGTTGTCGAATATATTCAAGATGCTCATAAACATCACGTCCTGATGGAGTCCTCCATACATAAAGAGAAAGTGTTTGATGTGGATCTATTGCATTAGTAGGATGAATGGGGGTCCTATAGTCATCACTAAAAAGTGGTTATATTGATCCCATATATGTATCGGTAATTGGTCTCAATTGAAAACCTGGGAATTCTTCTTCTATAACATTACCGAACGAGTCTAATAAAACCAGGAGTGGTTTAATAATATCTACTGACACAGGTGTAGTGTGAGGAGTGTGATATTCAACCGTAACCAAGGCTCTTTCCAAATTTTCTAACAAAGGAGTAGCAACACTCCTAATGTCAGAACGATTTTCTACCTCTTCATGGTAGGTGTCTTCTGGTAAGTTAGGAGGTAAGGGTTGGTATCCTTCTTCCAGAGGAAGCCCTTGCATCCTACATGATTGACAAAGACCTTTATCATCTACATGCTCAATTTTGAAAAACTATTTAAAACAACAACACACGCTAAAAATCTAGAAACACCAACAAGCAAACAAACCTTCTCTCAATGATCGTATTAGTTGGTGATGAAATCCAACATCGCATGACCAATTCGATAAGGGGCTAGGATATGAGAGGGTGGAACAATTATGATGGTGACCTGCTTAACAAACTTACACCTTGGTGTAAGCTTCTACACAATAATTGTGGATTTACCCTCCAAGGAGCCCGAGTGATTTTGACCACCGTCTGTTCCAGGTACAGTGAAGACTTCCCTTCACTGTCACCTTGTGTAAAGACCCTAAATATTATTGCTACTAAGGACACCAACTCGCAGTCAGCCCCTGGGTGGGTACAGTCAACAATCCAGTCCAAACGTATGGATTGGATAACAAGTCCAAAATCCTTCGAGAGAACTGAGGACAAGTGGATTGGTAGAGCTCGAGAGGACCCCAAACAGATTTAGAATTCATGAATCATCGAGACCAAATGAATAAAGTTGGACCTCAAGAATAACCCCCAATATACGATATGACTACTACAAACGATTAAACCGCAGAGGAGTAATCTCTGTGGCTCTCCCGAACGCAGCCTCGCGCATAAACCCTGTGTGAGAGGGGGATACCAGATAAGCTTATATGAAAATTGGATTTTCTCTCCCTATCGCAAGATGCTAATGTTTTTTTTGAATGCTTTGGAGAGTTGTACTCTCAACCTAATCCAAAGCTCTAATCCTAGTCTAATGTTGGTGGAGGAATCTAAAAAGAAAACGTTTCTAGATCAATTTTAATTAGCGTTGTTTTTTGTTGTTGTTCTTTAATCAGAGGTGAATGAGAGTGAAGTTGATGATATTATGACTCGATTCACAAAAAATGCATATAAAATGATAAATAATTGTTTCCTTTCAATGAACTTTTATTTATAGGAAGGAGAAGAAATTGTCCTTTTCACTATCAAACAAGAAAATGCAGATGCTTCATGCAATCATTCTCAATCAAGTATCCAATTCAATGCTTAACTATTAACAAAATGATTTTAATATCCAAAATCCAGTTGTGAAAATATATCTCTTTGTTTAAATATGAAATTTAATTGATTTGATTCAAAGCTTCTTATGCCAACTATATTTCACTATTTATAAGTCTAAGAAATTGGAAGAAAATATCATATAAACAAAAAGAACACTCTCACAGTGATCAAACAAGAAGTAAAACAAATCCAAACATTTCGAAAATAAAAAAAAAACTTAAACAAGAGAAATTGCTTGGAAAGATAAATCAAATATCAAATGGAACAATGCACATATATCAAGACTTCCTTACGCCAACTTTCATGCAATCAGATAAACGAGAAAGTAGCAAACCAAATCTAAATATCAAAGATGAAGAGTGATTCCAAAACAAGGAAGAGTGATTCCAATATCTTTCAACAACCAAATAAAGCATAAAAAACCCTTAGAAATCAAAAGGTTGCAAGTTTTACAGAAGACACATACTGATAGCAAAAGTCTTGAGAAGAAGAGAAAACCAAAATTCACACCGAAAAGAGATATCCCAAAAAATTTCAATAGAAAGGAAAATTGACGCTCTGGTCATATAGACATCAGGGCGTTGTAGCACTCTGTAAAGAACTATAGAGGAGCACCAATATTGAAATCGACGCTCTGGATGTAACGAAAGGAGAGTGCAGTTTTATGAGAATGAAAAGTGTCAACCCAGAAAACAAAAACTCAGGAGGGCTTAAGCATAAGCCTGTGTAGGATGACTTCAAGAATAACAACACATGTAAAAAGAGGAAAAAACACAGTGAGTAGGATCTAAAGACAGGAAAATACTAAAACAAGACCAAGGAAGGAAACCAAAACTGAAAGATTTCTTCCCCAGTGGAGTCGCCAAATTCTGTTGTAGGAAAATTCCGCTGCGCACAAGTGAATGTCCTCTTGGATCTTAAACCCATATGATCAAGAAAAAAAAGTTATAACTTTGAACACTAACTTTCCTTTAAACATATCTAAACTAGTCAATAGAGAAGAGGAAGAAAGTATGAGTACCTTTTTATGAAGTTTTTCCTTGCTCAGTCCAAGTTGAGCTTGATCTCCAAGTCTATCAACGAGTCCTGCAATCCAATAAACAATGAAGAGAAAACATATTTCTTATTCTACAATTATTAGTTTAAATATAGATTTATCCAAAGAGACAATTCCATGCAGATGTACACAATCTTGAAGGAAATAGGACAAGAACATGTATCAATGAGAACAAAACAAGGTTCTTACAAAACATAGATGCAGATGTAGCAACCTCACTAAGCTCTCCTTGTGCAACCCTTTGCTTGAATGATCAACAATCAAAATGGAAATACTTTTCACCAATTATTCTCTCCCTTTCACCATGAGAATGCCTCCTTATATAGGATTTGAGAGGCTTAACCACCTTAGATATTATTGGGATAAGTTGAGGATATTTCTCCATCAGTTGTGTAACTCCACTTAGATCGATCCTTGGACTTGGATTCGATCCAAACTGACTCAAATATTTCTCAGTTTTCCTTAGAGATGAGGGGGAGTTGTCCCCAATATTTTCTCAACATATTGGCGCTCCCTTAAAGTGGCCCACAGAGTGTTGCAACGCTCCCTTCTAAGAGGAAAAGGAGCATTAGTGCTCCTTGCAAGTGGGAAGGGGAGCACTAATCTCCAAAAATAATTTTAGAATGGTAATTCCTCAAGGTAAAGGCTTTCAAACTTTTTCAAATGATATGTTTCCTTATTCTAACAAGTCTTCATAGGATGTCTGATCAGGGGATCAAATTTTTCTCAAAAATTCAAAGTGTTCGAAATTTCTTCAAATCAAACGAGAGCATAGGCCTCATCGTTACGAACCCAACGCAACTCGTTTGGGTTCAAACGGACGTCGGGAGCGAGAGATATCGCGTTCTGTTCAAATTTACAAACAGGCAAAAAAAGAGGGGTGCTGACTGTATAGTCCGTATAGTCCATATAGACGTTGACGTGGAAGGTTGTATGACACATGGCATGCTGTACGACACATGGAAAGTAGCTATTGAGATAGTTGGCATGTGACATGGCTTGTTTGCAGTGAACAGGATGGCGACACGTGTCCCAATCAATGGTCACCACGTGTCACATGTTTATTAGATTAAAATCTTTGCACTTGGTAGGAGTCGACCCCGTGACCTCCGTGCAGGGTAAATCCTTGGGAAAGGCCACCCAACTGGTGCGCCCTCATATGTTACTTAACATATGTATGCATTGTAATATATTTAAATTTGCAAAAATGTGTATTGGGGCGTGAACCGGGTCGGGGCTAAGCCCTGACCCATGGTTTTATATATGTATTGCATATGACCGGTGGTACGGGTGGTTAAACCCACCGTAATATATTTATGTAACCATTTTGAATGTGTGCGGTTTGACATAACATGTGACCAAGATGTATGCGCGCGGTTTAATCCACGGTTTTGTATATGGTTTGAACTTTAGCCCTGTTGTGTATTGTGCAGTCATGTGGTGACCATGTGCCCACGGGCCTTGGTAGTTAAATGTCGACGCGTAACCATTCGACAATTTGTACCGATTGTGCGGTTGCGCCTGGTGCCAAGGTTTTACACTTAAATATGCGTGTGAGCTAGGTTGAGCCAACAAGGGTGCGTTTTGTAGATGCAGAGACAACAAGTTTGAAGGGGGACTTCCAGGAAACCTATCTTCTTCAATTTTTGGCCAAACGAGGTGCCGAAAAAGCCAAGCTAGAGGCTTTTGGACATTCTGAAGCCATTGGAGTAGTCTATTTTGAATTTTGAGCATTCTAAAGAACATTTTTTAGCACTTTGAGCAAATAATACAAATGATCCATTGGAAGCTGGACCAGGAGATGTAGCCCAAGAGAGGGGTGAACTCCTTTATCATTTGTTGTGTTATGTGTTTTCTGTTCATTGTTATTTTTGTTGTTTATATGCATCTTGAATGAGTAAATCCTATTAAAGTTGTGTTGCAAAGTTGATCCATTTTCATTTTAACACATAAATTTTACTTGCAAATATTTTCAAGAATACAAGTCTTCTTCATTTTTAGATCAATGTCTCAAGTGTTCTTATGATGTCATCTATGATGTGACACATGTGAGATGAACATATGAAGTTTTTGACATTTGCGACACTTGTAGCAGAAGTGCAACACTTGCGACACTTAAGCCAATGATAATGAGACATTGTCGAAGTGAGTAATTTTGATGTCTAACAATGAATAATAAATCCAAGGTAAGATAATTAGTTGTTTCTAGACTTGTAAGGATGAAAATTAAAATTTCTTGAAAGTGTTGGAGTCTTATTGCATATGTTTTTTATTTCCCTATCTTAGCTACCACATCATGGAAACATGAGCATCACTTTTATGCTTTTTTAGACTATGTGTTTCTCAAAAAAAATAGACAACGTTTTAAAGAAACTTTGATATACAAATGACATGGGGACAGGGATGATTTTAAGGATGGAAATTTATTTTAAAATGTAGAAACCCTAGCGAATCTTACTAATCCTTCATATGCCAACTATAAATGTTTGGCGATATTTTTGTAAAAATATTCAAATTTCTATGGATTTTTTATAGCTTTTATAAAAAATTGGCGATTTTTAAGGTAAAATAATTTTATCATATAAAATTTGGGCGAATTATTTTTAAAATAGCGAATCTCATTTTCGGAAAAACCATGGAAAATTAGCCCATGAGCGAAATTTAGCCCCTAAAATGATCCATGAATGGGGATAACAATGACATTGCACCCATTCAGAAATGTCTTGGAGGAGAACAATATACCCAGAGGATTAAGGTTCCTTTGTCATATTTAATTTTTAAAATGAGATCAACCTCTTTTTCTTAACTCAAATTTTTCTAATGTGTTGTCATCTTGTAAAATTTCACTTTGTGAGCTACTAGATATATATATATATATCCTCTTTTTCTTCTTCACATCCATTGGTTGTTTGGGATTAGGATATAAATCGATTGGCTACAAGATTCTTCTACTTCTGAGTTCATGTGATGTTGGTTGATTTGATATTTTGATTATTTTGGGTCTCTTCTGCTTCCTTTTCTCATTCTCTTTGACATTAAGTATTTATGAATGGAAATGACATGTGGAATATACAAGTGTTATAGGTATAAAAACTATAAACTTCAACTTACATTGAAATAATGAAAGGGGTATTTATCATAAAGGGAAAAAGGGGGGATTTGTTTATTTTATGTCATTTTTTATATGTAAAACTTTTCATTGTATGTATTTTATTTTCATTTAAATCGAAGTGTCTTCACACAGTTTTTTCCTCTTCTAGTGCCCTTTGTGTCATGCG
>ML804020.1:202985-224129 GCA_009831015.1 Picea engelmannii | reverse complement strand
AATAATTTCTTCTCACCATGCTTATGTCCCTTACTATACTTGTTGTAACAATTAAAGAATAAACCTTTTTCTTTTCTTTCCTCCAATTGTTGAGGTGCCAACCTTGTAGGTTGAGGTGTTTTAGAAGAAGGAGCATTGTTCTCTCTATAGATGTTAGGATTGTTCCTTCTAGTAGCCATAGCCATATTTTTACTTTCAATGTTTATTGCCACCTTAAATGCATTCTCCAATGATTTAGGTTCCCAAAGGAGAACCTGATGTTGAATGTTATCCTTTAAATTTCCTATGAATAAATCAATAAAGTGCTCATATGGAATATCGGTTACCTTTATATTCAATCTTTGGAAGTTATCAATGTGGTCGGTAATTGAACCCTTTTGCTTGAGATTTATCAATTGGATAAAGAAGGTATTTCTCCTTGTATCCTCATAGTGTGCTATCATTTCTTTCATGAAAATCGTCCAAGTGACGAGTGATTTGTGAGAACAAAGCCATCGATACCATACAAATTGATTAGGTTCTAAATATAAAGAAGCAATTTGTACCTTTTGTGTATGTGGCACATTATGGCGATCAAAGAATTGCTCCATCTGAAGTATCCATGTGATTGGGTCCTTGCCATCAAACTTCCTGATATCAATCTTAGGAACGTGATTGGTCTTCAAACCAAAGTTGGAGTTTCTCCATTCTTGATTCACCTTCCTTGTGTCCTCATCATGAATTGCATGGGATGCATTTTCACTTTCAGGTGTCTTCTCTGTTACAAAATTTTTCAATACTTCCATGATCTCCCCTTTTAAACCCTCCATTATCTCTTATAGTTCATATTTTGTTACTATATTCTTTTGTAAATCATTTATGTCCCTACACATTTCTTCACCTTCATCAAGAGTCCAAGTAGGATTGTGTGGAGGCTTATTTGGTGTAGAAGTTCCCTTTTTTGGTGGCATGTTGGCCAAGTATCACTTTTGAACCTTGATTTTGAGGTGGTTCTGCTAGAAAATCTCTCTTCTATTGTATCTCCCAAGTTTCGACCGTTCTAGGTATGAAACTTTATTTTATGTACTTCTCTGATATTTCGTCTCTGCAATGCCACAGGTCTGATCAAAATTGGATGTGCCAAGTGGAATTTACGATAACTTCCCCACAACTTATCGATTTTTTGCCTTTCCAGGAGATATCACTTGTATAGCGTTCCCCGCACAAAATAATTGATATAAAATTCTGAAACTCACATGAGAAATACTAGAGACTTTCCACGATCCAATGAAACCAGTCCCACTTAATTTGGATACTCTAGGAAGAAGTTATGATTGTTTTACCTGGAACACCTTCTTGAGACTAGTCAATAGGACTAGTCAGATACCCTATATTACACAAGGTGTATCTACAAATTTAAGATGACCTAGAAGCTGAAATGTTTACCAAAGATACCTTACTAATTTTTGTTTATATCCTCTGGATTTCAGGTTCTGAAATGTTACATAAAACAAATTATAACGAAAATTCCGCAATGATTCAGTTAAGGATGATTCCAGAACCCTATCTTGTATAGGACGTATCTCCGAAAGTATAAGGCCTCAAGAGATTAATTTTTAACACAACGTAACTTTCTCCATCTACTAAATATCCTCCAAACCGTTCCTTCTGAAACATTGTAGAAATCAGGTTATAGAGAAAATTCCAAGGTGTCTCAGATGTAGCAGCAAAACCCCAAGACCTTGAACTCTGATACCATATGTTAAGAACCAAATATCAATATAGCATAGAAAAACCTCAGAAAAAGTACTCAACACCTTGAAAGAGAGATAATTTCAGATAATAAGCCTCTTCAAGGGGGCAACCTCCTTTTACCCCACTTAAATGTTCAAGTACAAGATGATTCAAAATGAAAATGTCTCATTGGTATATATAGGAGACTAGGAGGTATAATAACAACTAATGGCCTAAAGCCGACATAAATAAAATAAAATTACTAATATAATATGCCCCAATTAAGGGTTAGTGAGCCAATATTAGGGCTTAACATATTTATTATTACTAGCTTATTGTTCAAATTTATGAAAATAACTAAAATAAGAAAACAAAGAAGAAGAAAATGAACACAAGATATATCCTCAAAAATCCTATACAAGAAAAAATCCAACTAGAAGGTGAGGCCTATGCTCCTATCTCTTTTATATAATTATGAAAAAAAACTACAAAGAAATGTTCACTCACTATGGAGTTTCATTTGACATTATGGACCTAAATAGTTGCTACATAATCTTCTTCCTCCTTTAATATGCTCTCAAATTCCATGGTGAGACATACTTCATTTGAAGCTTGCAAAAATGTTACATGGGCCACCAGGAAGGGCACATCCCTTCCTGGGCCACTCAGGAGGAGGAAGGCGCTCTTGTTTTCTTAAGAAACTTCCAGTGTAAGGAGTATGTTCCATAATGTTAGTGTTTTAGTTAAATTTAACCAACTCTTGGGAAACAACCATCACCAATGCAGTTGATGAGGAAAATCTGTAATAATGTTAGCATGTAGTCAATGTCAGTCAGTTATGTTGTAAAAATCCTTGTCTAGTCCAGCTGACAACGGTGATCCATGGTTGACAAGGGTGTTGGATAATATACTATTAGTAGTTTAATTCGGGATCTAATAACACCGAGGAAAAATTCATCTTCCATAATAATGGGCACTACTCTCTTATTCAGTAATGTGATGGTTGTTTTATGTTTTAATTCTTCTTGTCATTTTCATGTGTACTCTATTTGTCTTCTTTGCGCTATCTCATTTTTTGTTCTTCACTGCGCATTTTAGTTTGGTGTGTGTGTTTTTTAGATCTAAATTGCAGATCAATTGGTATAAGATCCTACATCTTAAAACAGTTCTATTGGACATCAAGAATTAGAAAGAATCCATCCACCTATTTAATTTTATTTCCTATGCTTTAGTGGCTAAGTGTTTCTCTACATGTCCTTCTTAGGGTGTTCTTGTATGCCCTTATCAAGGGGGCTTCTAGTGCACCCTCTTCACAGGGCCTCAATACACCATTCTTAGGGATTTTCTAGTGTGCCCTCTTCATAGGGTATAGTGTGCCCTTCTTAGGGACATCAATAGGACCACTCCACTCACCAACAACAATTCCTTTCATATCTAGGGAGATCAATAGGAAAAACGCCAAAACAATCCAACTAGATTATTCACACAAGTTTCCTAAGAAGGATGCTCCATAATGTTAGTATGTTATTTAACATCATCCAGCTCCTCGAAAACAACCCTCGCTAGTAGACAACCCTCGCTGGTCTAGTTGAGCAGGGAACTCTAGAATAAATGTTAGCATCTAGTCATCATCAATCAATTATATTCTAAAATGCACTCACGAGTCGAGTTCAGTAGTGCATTGCATAATAAAGTGTTAGTATCTTAATTCTGGGGTAGCAAGTTGCATTGTAACCGAGGATAAAGTATCCTTTCATAATAACCTGGAATAGCAGGGATGCTCACCCAATATTGCAACAACTTGTCCATATCTTTTAAAATCCACTTATCTGCGCATGATGACTGCTTCACTTCTTCACATTTTGCTATTTTTTATCTCCCTTCCTCTTCCTCTCACAAACAGTTCGTGTCATTGACTTCCACTCCTCAACATCCCAAAGAGTATCTACATAATCATGTTTTTCTTCCATTTTTTCCCTCTCTCCACCAGACATGTATCAGTAAATATTAACGTGAATCGTTTATTTTCTCTCGGTGATGTTTTTCACTAATGAACAAGGGTTTCATGGAAACAAAGTCCCTGTCGAGTTAGTTGGGAAATACATATTGAACAATGAAACTTAATATAACTAAATGCACAAGTAATGAATTTTTTTGTCAAAAGATAATAATTGAGGGTTATTTATTATTCAAAGTGTATAATGAACTGTAAGCTGAATGGAACTATAATATTCATAAATATTATATAAATATAATAAATATAATAATAAATAATATATTAGATAATAAATATAATAATGCATAATAATAAATACATAGTAAAACTTTTTATATTTAGATGTCGTGATTGGTGAAATTCATTGATTATGTAATTAATTCTACATATTGAAATACGTGAAGGGAGCAATAACACTTCAATTGTATCAACCAATTAGAAATAAGAAACACAAATCTTTTTATTATATCCAAATATATGTATTTGTTTTCCTATGTTAAACATTAGATTGCATATAGAAATTTATGGTAATAGGAAAATTAATGTCACATCAAAAGCAAACTCATTGCTATAGTCCCATGGCAGGGAATAATAATGGATGATAGGCTCACGAGATTTTATTTAGTATCCATGGGCATGTCATTTCCAAGTACAAAGAGATTTCAGGTGTTAAGTTTCTTCTTTACCATCTTTGAAGGATGTTGAAATCTGACTTAGAACGAAAGTAAGTGAACGGAACGGTCACCTTTATATCCTTAATATATTATATCTTTGCCTTTAATATCAATGAACATTAGTCTTCTTGTGTTCTCAAGATTGAGTGAGATGAGCATGAAGTTTTTGGATTATGAATTCATTAAATTTTGATATATGTATTGTTTTAAACATTATTTTGATTTCAAATTGTTGTTATATATAGATATACAGCTTGATTGGGCTTAATGGTTAAGAACTTGGGTTTTCTTTCTAAGAGGTTACATGTTCAAATAAACAGGGGGTAGGATAGATATGTATACCTCTGTATCCACTCAAATCGTTGGGTGGAGGGGGTCCTGACTCCCTTGAGGACAAAATTATTTTATTGGTAGGAAGAAAATTTTATTTGAATCATGTTGATAAAGATCATAAGGGAAATAGAAGTCAATTATAGGGGTCCTTCTAGTGGGACAAGTTCTTTGGTTGGATGCATCTGAAAAACGATAATTTTTAGGTCTAAGAAATCCCTCCAAAACATTGATTGTGGGATTTTAGAGGATATTCACAACGAACTAGTTATATTGGTGCATGAAAATATGGGAAAGCGTGCAAAGGTCATTTGGGGCTTGGGAAATGTCCTCCAAGATTGTTTTTATTTTTAATTTTATTTTACTTTAAATGTATATGGAAACATACAAAAGAAGTGTTTAATGAGCTCTGCAACTAGGGTTTAGAACTGCCTGTCACTGCCATGAACTGTGTCACCACGGCAGCCGCCCCACGGGGGCTCATGTCTCGCAGGGAAGGGGCGTCGACCGGTGTCTCCTACAGCCAAGCCACGAAAAATGAGAACCTTGCAGCAGGAGGGAAAAGGCTGACCTTTGAGCCGCCTCAAGACATGCGTTCGAAGCTCCTCGCGGAAGGGACTTTCAAGGACTGGGAGATGGATATTGACCCGGTTAAGGAAACTGGCCCTGCAAACACCTCAGTACCTTAGATGTCTGGAAAATGCATTCCACAGGCACCACAGGCTCCAAAGTATATCATAATATCACCTCGCATAGAAGAGCAGAAGTAATATATGCGAGACTATGCTCTGGTGGGAAAATTTCTAGGGATCTAGCCTTCTGAGCGTGATCTAATCAAATGGATACAACACTGGTGGAAACCAAAAGGCCATTACGATCTGCAGCTGGGCTCCAAAGGGTTCTTCACCATAATCCTCCACAATCTTGACGATCGCAACCGTATCTTTGACGGGGGCCCTTATTTTTACAACTCGGCTAGACTCTTCTTAAGATTCTGGACGTAAAAGTTCATCTCGGAGAAGGAAGACTTTGCCCATGCACCAGTTTGGATTAGACTGTACTCTCTCCCCCAGGAATTCTGGCTGGAAGAGGTATTAGCCGGCATTGGCAATACCATTGGCATCTATGTTAAATCCTTTGAAGACACCAAGTAGCGGCGCTACACATCCTACGCGCGAATATGTGTGTATCTAAACATAGCAAAGCCGCTCCCAGGATCCATCACTTTGGAGTATCATGACGAGGACTGGTCTCAGACCATTGACTATGAACACATTCCATTCCAGTGCAGGAAATGCCATGAACATGGTCATCTCTTCAAGGAATTCCCTCTCAATTCGGCCCACAAAGAAGGGAACCCAGAAAACGACAAAGACAAGGAAGGCTTCATACAACCAGCAGGGAAGAGGCGACAAGGAGGTAGAAATCAACCGGCTCAGGTAATTAAAGATCCTTCAACCAGCAATAAGTTTTCCATTTTACATGATCAACCAGAAAACCCCATAACCCCTGCAACTCTGAATGTACCACCCTTGGACAAGGGTCCCCAGCCAGTTAGCCAAAGTACTGAACGGACCCCACAGAGTAAGGAACCAGATATCCCTCCCCTAGAACCGGCATGGGATCTACAAGATTTGCAAGAGATAGAAGATGGGGACGAGGAAATGGATATGGAGGAGCAATACCTAGCAGGGGTAGATCTGGAGCACTTGGAGCACGCATATAGGCAACAAAAACTTTACACCATACCCAGGGATCAACTGCGGAAGGTGCACAAAGTTTTTCTCAACTCTTCAGTCGGATCCTCAGCACGTGCTAGAAAAGCCTTGGGAATCTAGGGAAACTAGACAAAGAACCCAAACAAAGCCTAGAAAGATGAAAATAAAAGGGGGAGGAAATCCACAAACAAGCTCATACAGGAAATAAGAAACTTCATGGTGAACTCAGGGCAGATCCACCTCATCTCGAACAAATTCCCTCCTCTCTCCGCTCCTCCATCATCATGAAGATCATATCATGGAATATCAGAGGCCTCAACAGACGTAGCAAACAAAAAATGCTATGATAACTGATATTAGTGGAAACACCAGACATTGTTCTATTGTAGGAAACGAAATGCACTTCAGAAGACATGGACAGGCTACTTCCCTACTGCTAGAGGCAGGGAAGTGCAGCCTCAATCGATGCCACAGGAACGGCTGGAGGACTGACAATCCTCTGGAACACCAACGCTGTGCTCATGGAAAACTTTTTCACCGCCAAATGGTCCATCACAGCTGATTATAGGCTTATCGGCTCAAACAAGCCCGGAAATCTGACTAATGTCTATGGCCCGACCACTCCATAGGACAAGCAAGCCTTCCTCAAAATTATGAGTTATATATCCAACCTCACACAGCATAATAGATGGATTGTTGGGGGGGACTTCAATATCATCCACAGTCTGGAGGAAAAAAAAGGTGGATCAAGACGACTGGATCAAGAATCCAGCGACTTCAACAGCATAATAGACGACCTTCACCTCATCGACCTGGAGGCTAGAAACGACATTCACACCTGGACAAACAAAAGGACAAGAATACATCAAATTGCCTGCAAACTAGATCGATTCCTCATCTCAAAATCCATCATGATGGATGGCACGACAATGGAATCTAACATCATGAACCTCTCTGGTTCTGATCACTGGCCCATACAATTATGGTTGGATGTCCCAGCCAGAACTGGCAAAAAACCCTTCAGGTTTGAACAGTTCTGGCTAGACCATCCTGATTTCCAAGAAAATATTCAAAACTGGTGGCGGGAGGCAGCGATTCCTCACGGTTCCAAGATGTATAAGTTCCAGCAAAAGTTAAAGAATCTCAAACAAACTCTCAAACTTTGGAACATGCATACCTTTGGCAACATTTTTGAATCCCAGAAACAACTGTTAGCACAAATGGATGAAATTCAGTAACAGATCAGAGACCAAGGGCTAACGGAGGAACTAAAATCCCAGGAAACAGAAGTAACTCAACAGATTGAGGCTAGGAAGAAATAAGAAGAAATCTTATGGAAACATAAATCGCGGGTTTAGTGGCTCAAGGAAGGGGAACGCAACACCAAATTCTTTCACAGAACCGTCATCCAAAGGTGACACTCTAATAAGATCACACATTTCATCTTGGATGAAGGGGAAACCATCCATTCCCATGTTGATATGGAAACGAACTTGCTCGAGTATTTTCAAGGCCTCCTCACAGAGCCCATCCAAGATAGACATGAAGCAATCAATAAGGTAACGCGACATGTGACCTCTCTAGTCACCCAAGAGAAAAACGCGGCCCTCCTCTATCCTTTCACCATCGAGGAAGTAGATCAAGCACTTTAGGAAACCCCCAAGTGCAACTCTCCTGGGCCCGATGACTTCACCAATGACTTTTTCCACTATTGTTGGCCGATGATCAGGATCGAGGTTTGGGAAATTTTGGAAGACTCTTGAGCCACTAGACAGGTCCTACAAGCTCTCAATGCCACTTTCCTTACCCTAGTTCCCAAATAGGGGCAGGCTTATCGACCCAAGCAGTACAGGCCTATAGCTCTCTGCAACGTCATCTACAAACTCCTCACCAAGATGATAGCTCGAAGACTCAAGCCCATCCTACCGACAATCATCTCCCCTGAGCAATCTGGATATGTCGAAGGAAGGCAAATCCTGGATAGTGTTATCCTAGCCCATGAAGTAATTCACTCCCTGCAAAAGACCAAAACTCCAGGTATGCTCCTCAAGTTAGACCTCTCTAAATATTTTGATAAGATAAGCTTGGAATATATGCAACCAATTCTTCTGGCTTTTGGTTTTGATCAGATCTGGGTAAAGTGGATCATGAATCTAACCTCCACGGCTTTCTTCTCCATTCTCATAAATGGGGTCCCCTTACAACCCTTCTCCCCTTCAAGAGGGATTAGACAGGATGATCCCCTATCCCCTTTCCTCTTCATCATCCTGACCGAAGGCCTCAGCCGCTCAATTCACGCAGCCCTAGAAAATAACCTTCTGACAGGACTACCCTTGCATGACATCTCTCCCCCTATCTCGAACAACCAATTTGTGGATGATACCCTCCTAATGGGTATCCCTATTGTCCGCGAAGCCAACTCTATCCAGGAGATCCTCCAGACCTTCTCTGACGCCTCAAGCCTAGACTGCAACAAGGATAAGTCCCAAATCTTTTTCTTCAACACGTCCCCACTGATTCAGCACCACATCTCAGATATCTTGGGTTTCAACAGAAGCTCCCTTCCGTCCAAATACCTTGGCATCCCCTTCATCGAAAATTCCCTCCGCAATTCCTCTTGGGAGCCTCTCTTATCTTCTTTCTCTAAATGGCTCTCTTCCTAGACTTTCAGAGATTTAAACCTTCCCAGTCGTCTCACTCTCCTCCAAGCCGTTCTTCAGGCCCTCCTGATCTATTCTTTTTCAGCGCTGGTTGCCCCGAAGTTCATCCTCACAGCCATCAAAAACTTACAGAGAAACTTCATTTGGCAAGGCCTCAACAAAGGGAAGAAAAACGCACTAGTCAACTGGGATAAACTCTGTCAGCCCAAAAAATAAGGAGGACTGGGACTAAGGGACCCCTCTATAATGAACAAGGTCCTCAGCGCAAAAATTTGGTGGCACTGGCTAAAAAATCCAAAGGATCTTTGGGCCAGGCTCTGGAGGCAGAAATATGCTCCAAATATGGCTACGAAGAACTTAATTCGTTGGAATGTGGACAAACCGGGCTCTTTAATCTGGACAACGACCAAGCAGAACAGACAACTGGCGACTCAACATGCTTTTTGGGAGAATGGTAATGGGGAAACGACTCTTTTCTGGCAAGACTCCTGGCAGCAGTGGCCAACTCTGAATGTTGAAGAATGGACCTGTGACATCTGCACCCTAGCCACACGGGCAGGCCTGACAAGAGTAGCGGACTACTGGCAGGACAACCCCACAGAGGACACTTGGAGACGCTGGCATTTGAATAGGGAACGACTTAATTTGGAGGCGCATGTAGAGTTGGCGCCTTTGCAGGACGAGCTGGCTAAATGGAAAATACCCAAAATTGCAGGAGAAGATACACTTCGATGGGGATACAAGCCACAGGGTACTTTCAGCACGTGGGAATCCTACCAAATTAAAACTCAGTCAAACCCCCTCCCAGCTTCGAAGATCTGGAACAAAATTTGGAGTCTTAAACATTGGCCTAAAATCACTCTATTCCCTTGGTTGGTCTCCCATTCCAGCATTCTCACATGGGACAACCTCTCGAAAAGAGGTTTTGTGGGACCCTCTTTTTGCATACTGTGTGGAGAAGCAGAGGAAACCATGAACCATATCCTCAATTCTTTCCCTTACACATCTCAAATCTGGGATCAAGAAACGATCATCATGCGCACCTCAGACCACCTCCGGGATAGCATCCTCGAAACTATAACAGAATGGAGGGACAAGGATTTTCACTCACCTCTCCTTAATCATATTTGGAAACTCCTACCCGGCTTTATTCTTTGGCAAGCATGGAAAGAAAGGAACAAGAGAATATTTAGAAGCATCTCCCTCCCGTGGCAACAGTGTTGGAGACACTGCCATCACAACATCCTGGAGACTCTCCACCTTCGAAACTGGTCCAGCGCAGACTTAACTTGTCCACCTTCTGAACTCCCCATCCTCCGGCACTGGTTACCACTTCCTTCTCTTCAGGCTCCCCCCTCCCCTTCTCCCACCTTCCCCTCTAGCAGCCCTTCCTCTTGGTCCCCCCCTCTGGAAGATTTCATCAAGCTCAATTTTGATGGAGCCTCTAAGGGTAATCCAGGGGTTGCCGACTATGGAGTAGTATTCTGCAACCATCATGGGCACATTCTCGTCATAGGCGTCGGCTCCATCAGGCACTCGACAAATAACACAACAGAACTCTGGGGTCTTATCAAAGGTTTGCAATTGGCCAACAAAAACAATTTCGCCAAGGTAATTCTCGAGGGGGACTCACAAGTCATCATTGGCCTGCTGTGCAGGATCTTAAATGGGGCCAATCCGGAAAAATTTTTGCCAAGCTGGAGACTCTCACATGGCCTGAAGACCATCACAAATCTAATGCAACCAAATCAGGCTATCATTCCTGCACACATCAAGAGGAAAGCGAATCAAGTCACGGATGAACTCGCTAATCTGGGCACCAACTGGAATGGTCCAGAACTCCATTGCAACTCAGCCCTGGATCATGATCACCCTATTCTCCAGCAGTGTATCCACAAAGAGGAATTAATGGATGTCTCCCTGGATGGGGTGCTAGTGCGGTGTACGTGGCAAACGGAGAGGGAAGGCATCAACCACCATGGCACAGAGCCAGGTGACGGGCTCGTGCCATAGCCCGTCACATTCCCATCAGATTTAATGGCCACTACGGTGATCAGAGGGTGCATTTATGCACTCCTCCTCTCCATATCCGCGTCGTTGTTTGGCTGTGCAACAATGGTTTTCTCCCGTCTCCGTTTGTAGGCTGAAGGACGCTCCCCCTTCCAGCCATGGTAGCCAGGGATCAATACAGATAGAATTCTCTGGTTCCATGCGACCTCTATTCATCCCCAGGTCACTCACCACTGCATAGTGTATCTGTTCTCGCAGGCTAGTAACCACTTCCTCCCTATGCCGTGTCCCAGGGGATGACCATGAAGGGGCTCTCCCTGGAAGTCTCGTCGGCCCTCGGTCTCTCCCCCCGACTCGGCCTCCGTAGGCTCCTCCCCCCCGCTTCAATCAGAGCATCTCTTGGTTCCCCTTCATGAACCGCCGAACCAGCAATTGGGCTATTTGGCGATTATACCCCAGCCAACGAGCTCTTTCCTGCATCCTCTGAAGGCTTTCACTGCCCCCACACTGTCCCCTGACCATTCGAGAAGCTCAGGCGGTGAGCCTCCTCCGCACATCAAGTATGAGGGTGTTGATTCTCTCAACAGTGTGCAGTTTAAAGATAGCCTCGCCATCCTTTATGGCCTAGTTTTTGAGCTCTGTCAAGGAGTGGAGGATCTCCAGTTCCGATTACAAGCAACTAATGAGAAGGTGGAGGTATTTCTTCAGAATCTTTCCGCCATGCAAGCAACTTTCTCCTCGGACTCGGCAGAAGCGACCCCCACGGAGGATCCCAGAGCAGCTCCAGGTGTTGGACATGACAGGCCACAGTGTTCTCCAGAGACGGCACGAGCGCAAGGAGTGCGAGGATGTAGTGTACCAGAGAAGGATTCAGCAGGGATACTGATGCAAAGTGCTACTACAAAGGCTGATGGAACCATGGGCGAAATGCAAGTTGACCGGCAATGGACAGGTGAGGTGACATATATCGAGGAGAAACCCTGGACAGAGGACCTCCATGCCACGTGGCCGAGCTATCTACCAGGTGTCTGAGTTTCTAATGTTTTATTATGTCTTTTCAACCACTGGCTAGTTTCAGTTGATGAACAATCTATATAGGACCACTTATCTTAGCTATCTTATCACTTTTACTGAACTCATTTGCTGGCTGGACTGGTTTCCCCTCTGTTGGGGCAGTCCAGTTATTACAGCATGACTATCACTGCATCTTGTAACTTTGCCTTGGTTTTGGAAGGTTCTTAATATATGATACATCTTACTTAAAAAAAAAAAAAAAATGTAGATGGAAACTCANTATATGATACATCTTACTTAAAAAAAAAAAAAAAAATGTAGATGGAAACTCACTAGGGGCTCTCAAAATTTGGATGAAAGATATATCCTTGATTAACATCATTTATTATTTGTATCTAACCAAATTTGTGTTTGAAAAACTATGCTAGAAAATATATGTGATAAACTACTACGGTCCTCATGAGGAGACAGAACTGAGTGGAATAATTTTTTTCTCACTGCAATGAATCAAGGAGGAGAGAGTTGTTGTAGGGGAGATATGAATTTTACCATGGATAGATATAAAGTCTCAGGTGATGCTACTAGGGAGGATAGTCTAGAAAAATTTTCAAACACAAAATTAAAGAACGAGGCTTAGTTGATGTTAAACTTCTAAAACTCAAGCCAACATGGAAAAATAAACATTCAAGTGCACCAAAAGTAGCCGAGAGGATAGATATCTTCTTGGTTTCAAACTTCTCTTATATATGGTTATTAGAATGAAAACATGGGTAGAAATAGGGGGATGTTCTAACCATTATCCTATTCTTCTTCAGCTAGAGAAGCACATCAGAAATCCAATGACCCTTTCAAGTTCAATCCCACTTGGATTGAGGAAGAAGATTTATAAGCTATGGTCAAGAATGAATGGTTAAGATATGATACACATTCTAGATACTCAACCAAATCACAATTTGGAGCTTCATTGAAGAATATTAAAGTGATAGTTGTTGGGTGGATATTTGAAAGGATTTTAAGAGGAAATAGCTTATATATATGAGAAGAATTTCATGGGGATTTTTATGGGGCATGGACAACATAGTATTTTGGACTTGAAAACTAATAAGAGGAAATTACTAGACATAACAGAAAGAAAATGGGGAATAAAAAGTAGAGAGATGTGGTTTGATAAGTTATACAAGAGTACAATATTTTTCATCAGTATGCAAACGACAGAAAGAGGGTTATCATAACTTAGGAGATCCAAGATAGAGAATGCAAGTCTGTTAAGAATTTCAAGGAGAATGTAGATATCAAAGTTTGTCATTTCTAGTCCATTTATAAAGAGACAAATTGAACCAATATTGTTGAAGCATTGAAGCTAATGACATACTCTCCTAGTTTTGTATAATATAATTAGATAATGATGGAAGAATTATATAAAGAATAAATCTTAGGAACATTGATCTCTTTTAAGAAGGAAAATATCCATTGGTTTTTATGAGTTGGTGCAGGAATATTTATTGAGGGTCATAAATGAAATCTGAAGCATAGGTAACATCATTGGGGATTTTAAATCTACATTCTTACATTTACTTTCTAAAATTGACTTGTCTAATGGATTTGATGCGTTCAAACCCATAATGGGTTGAGACAAGGCTATCCTCTTTCACCAATATTATTTCTACTTGTTGGTGAACGACTAAGCCAAGCCATATTACTTGGGTAAAAGGTCTAGCAGTATATATGTAATTAGAATTGGTGGAACTATTTAATTGTATCACTCATTGTTGGTGGATGATGCATTTCTTTTTCCAAATGGTTCTTTAGGGGAATCACACATACCTCTATAAATATTATAAGTCTATAACATATCTATAAGGATGAAGATTAACATTAAGAAATGGTTAGTTGTTGGTGGGTTTGTTTCCCTTTAGGAATTTAAATTTTAAGGAGAGATTTAAGCACCTTGGTTCCTCTTGAAGTCAAATGGTTATGGTTAGAATGATTGGCTCTCATTGCTAGTGGATATGGGATATAATTCATAATTGGTGCAATCGATGGTTGCCTAGAAGGGGAAGATTAACTTAGTTAAATCTGTACCTGAAGAAATATTGATGTTTCAACATTCCTTGGCATTTATTCCTATGGGGGTTCTAGAGAAGATTATAAATTGTTTCTTTAAATTTCTTTGATTTTGAAAAAATGAAAGTGATGGAATTACCTTAGCTAAATTTCATTCTATTGCAAGGCCTCATGAGGATGGATGATGGGGACTAAATAATATCCACCTATTTGGAAAATATCTCCCAAGAAAACGTATATGGAGTGAGATATGGCTTTCAACTTGAGAATTATTTTTATCCTACATAGAATGAAAATTACATATCAAATATACTTACAATACTATTTTGAATATTTATCCTTTTACAAGGCACTTACTAGTTCTCATTGCACTATTCAATCACTAATCAAACTTGCAATTGTCTTACACATCAATAATTCTATGTACAACTCCACATTTATACAAGCTTAAAAATTGAATTGAACCCTCTATCCATGAAACTACCAGTGTTGTGTCCTCAAATATCTAGAATTTCTCTAGTACCTCCTCCTTACAAAAAATAATCAATATAGTAGAAACTCTTACCTCAACATATTTTTTAGTTTTAAACATATTTTTTAGTTTATATATATATATATATATATATATATATATATATGAAAAAAAACAGAATGCTCCAACTAGTCTAGATACCTTGTTTGAACCACTAAGTTTGGAAAATTGAAGGTATTGATGTTGAAGAATGTACTTATATGATGTGTGAATTTTTAATAATTCATTTTCATATATTAATTATCTTATTAGTAGTAATCGATTTTCCATCCTTCCATGCAAATCAAGATTTTAATCAAATTTTTAAGATGTTCATATCATTGTCCAACTCCTCATATCAAGGCAAAACGCATCAAAATCCTTTAAACTTAGGAAACTAGAAAGTTGAAATTTGACAAACATGATAAGAAAGAAGCAAAGTGAATTAATGCTAACCTTTTAACTTCGTATTAATTCAACATTAAATGTTTAACTTTAGGAAATGCATTATGCATAGTACATAACCCATTGCCATGGCTCTCTCGTGCGCTTCCAAATGTCCTACACTTGTCTCAGACTAAAGACACTTACCACAACTCTAAAATGTGAGTTGTCCACCTAAGATAGTGATGGATTAATTACAATAAATAACATAATCCCTTTCAGTAGTCTGAGTTGATACCACTAGTCCCTATGATTGCTGCAAGTAACACGAGAGCACCCACTAAAACCTGAAATCCCCGCTGTCTCCAGAGTTGTTATGGTCATGCACCTTTTATTGCCAGCCCCCGCCATCTCAATGGGAGCCTCTGCAGGTAACACCACCACACCTACTATTGGTCGTCGGTCCAGCGACCTCTTGCGTAGTTGTTGCAAAGGACTGCCACCGCCACCGCCTTCACTGGAAGCGGCCATGACCATCGATTCTCGTTCATCACCTACATGATCTCCTCATCCATAGCCTCATTCGTGCCTGCACGCCATTCCAGTGTGTGGATTGTGCCACGATTTCCCGTCTAAGGGTCTCAGAAGAATCAAACCACGGAATATACACAGGAATTTCACCTTCTGGTATAGTATTTGTATCAAATTATTTCACTCAATCTATGCTATAAAATAGATTACACCTTACTTACCTCATTTTCTCTTTTTCGCTTCCTGCAGGAAGATGACGTCAAAATTCCAAGTCGACCTGAGCATATGTATTCCTAGAGGGATTCAAGAGCTTCAGCGTAATTTTGGAGACAGTTGGTCTTCTTAAGAACCGGAATTGTTTCCTCATAGCACCCTCTGTCATCCAACTTCAGCATAGGTAATCCCACTTCATGCCCTTTTGTCCCCATATTAAATTGTCTTCAGCGTAGGTAATCCCACTTCAAGCCCTTTTGTCCCCATCTGAGCAAGGGGGTATTCCGGCCCCGAACCCGCATACTCATGAAAGGGTGTATTCCGGCCCGTAACCTGCATACTCATGTCCGTTATTTCGCAAACAAATATTTTCTTGCCATGCGAAATCTTGCAATCCAAGCTATGCCAGTCAAATTTAAATTGAAGTTGCTTCTTTGTTAAAAATTGTGTGGAAAGAGAGCATTTAAAGTTGAATTTACTGAATATCGAAAGGGAATGAATGAAAAAAACTGAAATCTTGATAACGACTGATTCTGCTATGGGAGGACTAGCTTTAACTATCAGTTGTTCAAGGACCAAACCCAGGACCAAAACTAGCATGCTCTCCCTCATGCTTCCTGGCTTCTTTTTGTTACAAAAGGGGTATTCGCCCTCTTATGGTCTTCCTATATATAGATGTCGATCCTTCGCGATGTGTATTATAGGTGTTAATAAGCGTCTGCGTTGAATCAGTCGCAGTCTCGTCTTGTTAGGTTAGTGATAGGTTCATTTCTTATCCCAACCCTTTGGATATGTCCTAAACTTTCTTTGTTCCGTGTTCTGGGCTCCTGTTTTTGTTGTCTCTAGTCCCTTCAAGTATGTTTTTTGGCCTGATATAAACCAAACCATGTTTATCCTAACCACTGAATGGCGGTCGATCTTGCCGAGGTCTTGAACGATTATTAAGCACTACGGCTTGAATTATTAATAAGTGTGGGTGGGTGGCTTATCGCTTGTATTGGTTGGGTTTTCCACTATAGTACCAGTTTCCACTAATCCCTCAAACTATTGATCCGAGCCTTTAGTTGATTCATGCAATGCGTCTTGGCGCAACTGAGTGGCAATGCATTTGGCTGGTTGTTAGAAATGCCTCTGGATGCAACGTAGTGGCCATGCATATAGTGGAGAGGTCAGTGGGCAATGTTTTGTTAAAATAGGAAATCGATGGAAAATTCCAATTAGACCAATTGGCAATGTTTCAGTAATTATGGCAGTTGGTCTACTTTGAATCTCTTGTCAATCCCCAGATAACACTCCGGTGCTCGCTTACCCTTGGATTCTATATCTACAAACATTATTCTAGTTTATTTTGGCCTTTTCAATTACCCTTACCTGTCATTTAATTTAATTCAGTGGCTTAACATAAATGAGGTGGAGTGGTTGAATTTTCCAAGTCCAAAACTAATCATTACCTTGATTGACAAAAAGAAGGAAGGTGTTTCTCGTTCACACTAAAAAATCTTATTTTATATATAGACGGACTTATAAAATGGCTAAACAATTTTTTTATTTTTCTATATCAAGGCCATCCACTTTCAAAGTCTTTGTTTGTTGGTAAACTAGCAACCACCACTTTATAAAAGTGGTTGATATGCGTCGATTAACGTCATTTTTCACCTTTCCTTTTAAAATTAATGATGTCGATCGACGTATATCAACCACTTTTATAAAGTGATTTGTTGCTAGTTGACGGCCGGCATGCTTTGGAAACTATCATTAATATATGATTAATGCATTATTTAATTATTACATTAATATAATATATAATAATAACTTATTAATGTAATACATTAATGTGTTATATTAATGTATTAATTAATTAATACATTAATAATACATTATTACAATGTTGCAATGTATAAAATAAACTATTAATACATTAATGTATACTGTAACATAACTGATATAGTAATATATTATTGTAATGTCTAAATTAACCTATCGATTGATAGATTAATAATGTAATATATTAATCAATTTATACATTAATATATTGCTAAATTATTAATACACTAATAAAGTAATACATTATTAATATAATAATAATGTAGTCATATATATACTATATATTTAATGTATTTAGTAAAACATTATTAAATTAATAATATATAAACAATACATTATTACATCATTATAATGTAATGTATTTTAATTGATAAATTTTAATACATTAATATATCATTAAATACATTAGCACATTGTATGCATTTAATACATTTTAAATGCATTAATGTATTAATATTTTAATTAATACATCATTAAATACTTAACACATTTAATACATTAATAAAGTATCATCAATAAAGTATTAAAATACTAATAAAATATTAAAATACTAATAAAGTAATACAATGATAATACATTAATAAAGTAATAGATTGACCTTAATGTATTTAGTAATACATTATTACATTATAATGTATAAATTAAATCACTAATACATAAATTTATAATGTAATATATAAATTTATTAAATTGATACATAAATATATAATCGATTATTTTATTAGTACATCATTAAATCCATTAATAGATATTTTATTAAAATATTAAAATATTAATATAAATATAAATACCATAATAAAAATACCTTAATACCTTAAAGAGTAACTTAATAAATACATTACTAAAGTTTAATACTTTATTATAATTTATAAAATAATTAATACATTAATATATTAACTAAGGTAATAATGCATTAATAGAAATTTATTAAAATATTAATACATTAATAAATATATTTTTAAAATAGTAATACATTTTAATACATCATTACATACACTAACACATTTAATACATTAAATCCATTAATAAATACATTACTGCTCATGGAACATTTAATACATTAAATCCATTAATAAATACATAAAGTAATACATTATTAAAGTATTAATACATTAATTGAAAATGACCATGATTGATTCTGATTGATTATGACAATGGTTTGTTATGGTTAACCATGACAATGACCATGACCATGGTAAAATTTGCTAGACCTTGGGATTCTTTGGGAAGGAAAGGAAGGCTATAGTTGACATGGTTAATTATGGTTGACTATGACCTTGCTTGACCATGACCATGGCCATGGTTAATTGTGGTTGACCTTGGATTACCATGATCATGGTTAATTATGGTTGACCTTCACTATGGATGATATTCAATACATGGTTGAACTTGGTTGACCATGACCATGATTGATTGTGGTTTACCATGGTTAACACTGGATAACCATGTTTCATAGTTGTTTTCCATAAGTGACCATGAACATGGTTGACCAAGAATAAGGATGCCATTCAAGTAGTGACATTTGGAATTGTTTGTCAGATTACGACGACTTGATATTTGCATCACATTGCGGCAATGAGGCTATGTTCTTGACATTCTGACGATGAGGCTGTGTTAATAACTATTAACACTATTAGCCATCAGATTAGAATTTTAGATTAAAAGGTGATTAATTGTACCCATCTCCAATATGTTACATTATGTGGCACTGATTCTGCCACCTCTTGTTCATACAATTAGAGCACGTTGGTCCCAACCTGACAATCCCATGAACACAACAATTCCTTCGTACAATCAGAGCATGCTGGTCCCAACCCTACAATCCCATGAACACAACAATGCCGGTAATAGTAATGATCAAAGTTTGGATATATTTTGTTAGTTGTTTTTTTTTTCATTGTTTTGACTTTAGGGTTACAGTTAGGGTTTTCTTTCAATGTTTTGGCATTAGAGTTATATGTACAGTTTAGCTATTATAGTATTTCAGCGTTTATCAGTCATAAATTATATGACTGTGCTACATAATGTAACATATTGGTCAATTTCCAGATTACGACAACTTGATATTTGCGTCACATTGCGGCAATGAGGCCATGTTCTTGACATTCTGACGATGAGGTTGTGTTTATCAAATTGTGACAATATGATTATTTTCGCCAACGTTCGATGAAGGGGATAAGTTCATCACATTGCGACGACAAGATATTTGCATCACATTATGATGACATGATATTTCCATCGCATTGTGATGACAGGGCTATGTTCATCACATTGCAATAACTGAATATTGTTTGTCACATATTGATGACGATGGGGCTATGTTCATCACATTACAACGCCAAGATATTTTTTTTCACATATTGACGATGAAAGAATACTTTTTGTCACATATTGACAACGACAAGGATATTGCGATGACGAGGCTACATTCATCACATTGTGATGAAAGACATTTAAGTAAAAGGTGGCTATGTGATGGACATAAATGACATTTGTGATGAACATAAATGTCGTATGTTCATCACATTGCAATGATAGGACATTTATTTCAATGACGGGGCTATGTTCATCACATTGTGATGAAAGACATTTAAGTAAAAAGTGGCTATGTGATGAACACAAATGTCCTATGTGATGAACATAAATTTCATATGTTCATTACATTGCGATGAAGGGACATATATTTTAACGACATGGTTGTGTTCATCACATTGCGACGACAAGACATTGTTTTCCACATAATGATGATAGGATATTTTCATCACATTGGAATAATGAGGATATGTTCATCTCATTGCGACAATGAGACTATGTTTGTCACATTGTGGAAATATGGTTATGTGCATCACATTGTGACGATGAACTAATGTTTGTCACATTGTGACAATATCGTTATGGCTAGCCATGGTCAGCTATGGACAACAACTATCAAACATGGTTAACTATTGTCAACTATGGTCAACCACAACCAATCATGGTAAACCATAGTTATGTTCATCACATTGCCACAATATGGTTATCTTTGTCACATTGTATGTTCATCGTATAAGTCTATGTTCATCACACTACGACAGTATGGTTATGTTCTTCTCAAAGCGACGACATGGCTATGTTCGTCACAACATGCTCATGGAGTTTAAATTATTGATAAGTTACTAAAATAATACATTATTAATAAATTAATATATCATTAATTAACACATTGCTAAAGTATTATTACTATAGTAATAATGTAATACATTAACAATACATTATTACAATAATAATATATTAAATAAACATTCAATGCATTAATAAATTCATTACTAAAGTGTGAATACATTAAAATATTATTAAAGTAATAATACATAAATAAATAATACATTAAATTAAATTAAAATTAAAATTGTTAAATTATTGTCATTACATTATTATTATTAAATTAATATTATTTAAATTATCTTTAAATTATTATTTTCTTATTATCATAAATTAAACCTTAATACAAATAACCTTAACTTTA
>ML804020.1:80590-98235 GCA_009831015.1 Picea engelmannii | reverse complement strand
GTGAACATGTAGTATCACCACTCTACTATCAGTGTATCACTGAAAGTGCTCTCTGAATATGTGGTTTGGGGTGACCACTAACCAAATGATACCATGTATCTGATGGTTTTTCGATAACCACTAACCAATCTTGAAACTTTTAGTGTCCAACAACATCCCAATGTACCATGTGTATGATTCAATTGCAATTCATTGAACCATAATCCTTTCAAAGCTGACCATCTCTGGAAAATTTCACTATGTAATCATGTGAGCCAGGATGCATGCAAATTGTTTACTTATTGTAAACTCCAATCTGATGAGAGCGAACCAAGAGAAGTGAATCAACTTCTAGTCTGACACATCTCTGAAAATGCCTAACAACTCAATCAAATTCCAAGCTGCATTGCAGAAGGATCCTCCTGTCCTCTGCTAGGTCGAATGACCATCTATGTGAACCAAATGTTCACTTCATTTCTCTCAAAATCAAAATCTATATGATTCAACTTAAACTTATTGAACCATAATTCTGCTAAAGTCTGTCATCTACAGACCACAGTTGCCCATTTGGAAAATTTTGTACCCATCTGGCATACTTGATGTTTGTTGTTGTCGAAACTTTCTATCTAACAACCAACTTCAATTCCATCATCAATTCCCCCCTTCGTTAGCTGAAAGGAGAGACCACAAGTGATTTCATCAACCATCTTCACTGGAATTTTGAACTCCCCCCCTTAAGGTGCATGAGAGTTACATCATTGTACTCTCCCCTTCTAGGCTCAAGAGAGTACCATACTTGTTCCATTTGAATACAACACAAAGTGAGCATGCAGAAAAAACCAGATGTTATATCATCCTGTGAGGGCCATGCTCGAAAGCTACGCGATATGGGGACCACTTATGTGAGGTACAAAAATTTTATGTGATACAAGATTAGGTCTTTACTTGAGATTGAATTCTACGGTAAGACTTATATAATCACTTGGTTGTTGATGACATTTACAAGGATCAATCCACTCATAGTGAATATTCAATCTTCCAGGTTTCTTTAGTGTTGAACATCTGTCTGAAGAATGGTTATGCTTGCCACAATGCTAGCAAGGATGGAGATCAAAACATTGATTATCCATGTGACCAACTCGATTACAATGTTGACACTTATCATTCTAATGCTGATCTTGAACAGGTGAAGTTGAAGATTCTTGAAGGAATCCAACACTTTGGAACTTGATTGGTCTGGAATAATCAGGAATATGAAAGGTAACTTCCTTGCCATATCCAAGTCCTGTTCTATTCTTGTTGTAGGTGATTTCTTCCCAAGGTCTAATGATGGGCTTGGAAAGCGTATTATGAACCTTTTGCTTTGAAATCCGTGGAAGTGGATTTATTGCATGTTGATGCATCATTGAAAGGTTTTCTTCATTGAAATCAAAAGAAAACTCTTGAATTGTAGGTTCATGAATAGACTCAACTTCGTCTGAAATCGATTCTAAAGTTGTATCACTATGTTGTTACTTCACTAGTTGTTGATTAAAAACTTCATCATCATCAGCTTTATCATTATCATCATTATCATCATAGAGAGGGTTGTTCTGAACAAAAACGAGTTCAGAACAATTCATTGGTTGTTTATTTTTGAGATCAATCAACTCATCTTTCAATAGTTGGGATAGAGATTGAAGAAGTCTAACTTTAGCTTGCGTCACTTGCAAGCAAGTTAGCATTGATTGAAGAGTTGTTTTGATCAATATCACTATGTTATATTCAGTGGTGTTTATTAGAGTGTTTAGTAACTCTAATAATTCTAGATTTCGATCCATTTTTTTTTTAAAACGGGATTGCTTGAATGTCTCGTTCACTTTCTCTTCTCGCTTTCTTGAATTTGTTTCATGCTCTCTTGTACTCTCTCACTTGAACCTTTCTTTCTTTCTTCCAAGAAGATTGAGAATGTCAATTACCACCGAAAATGCATCCCAAAGTATTACAATGATTGATTGACAACAATTGGAATTTTGACTCAAAAAATAGAGGATGTCGGATTCAACCGAGAATGCACCTAATAAATACAATTCAACTCAATTTAATTTCGACACTCACAAAAAAACTATTGCAAGTACATTACTTGTAGTTGATATTGAATTTGAAGTGATATTCAAAGTTGACTACTTTGATGATGTTTTGAGTCCTTGAATATTAGGTGCTTGATGTGTCCATTGCTGCAATGATTTGAATTGCTCATTTGATTAATTTGATTGTATTGTCTTGACTGATGTGATTTGGTTGCATGTAAATTCTCAATCATATGTTCTTGATTGTTCTTGAATGGTTTTTATTAAATTGATATGTACTCCGCACATGTATGGTTGTGTGAGATATTACAATTTAAGTGTCACAACTAGACACAAAAAAAAAACATCAAACCATGGAAATATTTACCAAGACATACATAACAACAAAAATCTTTAGACCCCCTTATTCAAATTTCAGGATGGGTCCAAGAGAATTCCACCACCAAAAAATGAATCAATTTTATTAAGGTTTCTACAAATCACTGTTCAAGAGTGTAACAAATAATTCTGGTGACTAATGAGAGAGCACGCATCCTTGCCAATTTTTAGGAGGTTGTTTTCCTCTTAGATTTGCTCCAGCTGAGAAAGAAGGAAACCGTTCACCAAAAAACTAATGTAATCATTTGATAGGATTATCAAACACAACTACGTGCCATGGTCAATTGAATATGGGAAACAGGATAATCAAATTATTATTGCAACTAGAATTCCAATAATTGACTAGGGAGGATTACAATAATTTAGAGTGTTCTGCACTCAATACCGAACTGTGAAAAATGCCTACAGAAATGTTAATTTCACATCTTACCTCTCTGTCTCCCACTTCCCTTGTTTAGAACATGGCTTGATTCTCACGGAACATTGGCGATATCACAAAAGTCTTCAGGTCGCTTCCTTCCCATCGACCGATTAGAAATGGATTGTGTATCGGAATTGTGTGTATCTTAGATTACTGGAGTATCTTCATTGTTGTTGCAATTTTTAACTCAAACAATTTCTTGACATCGGTGCCTTCTTCCACTTGAAACCACATGGAATGTATCCATGATTAGGGGGGTTACCAACAAACAATGATTCCGATCTCTAACAGACTGATCTCCAACAAACAATAATCCCGATCTCTGACAGACCGATATTCAACATGATATATCCTCCAACGATTCACTGATATTCAAGAAACAATGATCTGATATTCATATCTCTAGCACTTGGACAGGTGCACAATCCAGGCAGGCGCACCCTATTATAAAAGAGATTATTTGCTTTTAACGATTCCCGTGGATTGTATGCAATTTAGAGATCTTTCGAGATGGAATCGAGATGCAGGCCTTCCCCATATGAAAACATATCGCAGATCATATCTCATGAGATTGCATGAGACCACATTTGTTCGATTCCTCTCATGCAGTTTCCTGAGATATGACCTACGATCTATTTATTCTCTACTCCTTCTTTGGCTCCATAGACACTGGTAGATTATCTGGAGGTAAGTTCTCCGTGAACCGCTTGCCCAATGGCTACATTATAAGCCCTCTAAATTAATTGAGTGGTGATACAATTTCACAAGGTACGTTGGAGTAAATGTTCAAAATCGAAGAGGTATAGCTAGTTCACAGTGGTATGTCCACGATTGGCCAAGATAATGGCTTTGGTTCTCTGGGCGTTGAGTCTGGGGTAAATAGTCGTGCAATATCTTCATCAAATCGCACTGATGCATTGTTGGTTGTTTTCTCACCCAACCTAAAGCCAAAATCCAAAACCCGTAGACAGATATAGCGACCTTAGGATGGAATTTCACTGGCACCATGGAATGGAATGCAAATGATAAATGAAATATTAGTTTAAAAGTATTTTCCAGATATTCCACAGTTTGTCATTTTTTTCATCCACTTTTCAAATACGAATTTGGATTCATTATCAAAAAGTGATATAATCACATAGAAGCTGAAGGTGAGATAACAAAAAAAAACTTATCAATGACCGATCATGGATGCTACATGATCCAATCGGTGTTTTTATTATAAAATAAATAAATAAATAAACTTCAGAGTAACCATTAACTTTTGGTGTAGATCCAGAATTGGAACGTAACTCGAGAATAAAAGGATGGATAATACTGTATCATATTTACATAGTGTTGTACGTATCTCAAATTCTTAAAATACAAGATAATTATGATCGACCATATAAAAAAACCCAAAGAAAAGAAAACATTGTGAATTTCTCACAGAAAACAGTGCGCTACCAATGTTAATAAATAGAACACACTAGATCATAGATAAACCTCTCAGAGATTTGATCGATGTTTCTTTCTTCCATTTCCCTTGATCCGCGTTGTAACCATCTAATCGGATTTGGGACTAGCCTCATTATTGCTGAGTAATTTGAGTAATCGCTAATTTCCTCGATGATGTAGCTCGTTTGCCAATTTGCATATATTTTCTTGCATTCTCTTGTTGCACCACACCTTCCATGGAAAACTACCATGGATCTCAATATTACCAGGCCCTTAAGAACATAGGAGCTCTGATACCAATTGATAAAACATAGACAAGAACAACAATGGTGGAAAAGGCTCACAAGCCAACACTTTATTATTCACTCCAATGTTACATATTTATAGTACAATGGGTGATGCCACCTCATAGAGAGATTTTCTCTAGATCCTAAAATCATGCATGATGACTAGGCTAGGCAATCTTAACTAACTCATTAGTCATCACTTGAGGATATATTACTAATATCCTAAATGAATAATACAAATATAGGTGACAATTTAGACTTAGTGATTGGTAAAGGTAAGCCATAGGCTAACATTAGAAACCCCCTTGTGCGTTCCACTAAAAATAACACACCGATGCATCTTACTGTTGGGTGCACCACTAAAGGGGAAAATGAAAAATAAAATACCAAACCTAAAAAGTAAGTTAACAAAAGTAGTATGCGTTATCATCAATGTGCCGAAATATACAATGAAAAAAAGAGCGGGAATTTTGTATTTTCAAAATTTATGTGTTTATAAATGAAAAAACTAATCATTATATCATTCTTTTGCCAAAATTTAGTGGAGATATATGTGCAAGAGAGATTTATGGGAAAAGTCTTTGGAGTGGGTAGATTTGTTTGAAAGGTCAAATTTACATGCAAATTTGCAAATGAGAAATATTAGGTACGTGATTTTATTCTATTCATCATCTCGATCCTTCCCCAATAAATTTCAGTGCATTATCAAAAGAATATAGAAGGATTCATAGTTACATTTGATATTGGAATCCCTAGTTTCGTTGTTGTTTCTCTTGGTTTTCCTCTCTTTATTTCACAAATAGTTTTTTTAAGCAATATATTTTTATTGGGTTTCTTTACTTGTACATGGGGAATTTGATATTTCTTGCGATGGGATCACCCATTTCATTGGATCCCAAACCCTATCACTGTCGGTTTTATTTTAACAAAACGATTTTGCAGTATGCATTGTACATGAATAACCATTGGTTTGTATGTTCCTATCAACAATATTGTGGAGTTTAAAAAATAATCTCATTTTTAACTCATGATAGAAATGATGTAAAGTTTTGGATGCCTTTGAATCCTTATTCTTTCATCACACCACCATGACAATTAGAAAAGTATATTCAATAATCTTATGCAATGAATATTTAATTTTTCATATCTGAAGTGTATCAGTACAATTATACAATTATCAATGAGGATTCAAAAAACAAATTTGGTAGTAGTAGGAGACATTACAAAAAAAATATGGAGTGCATCCAACATAAGATATTTTGAGAGATGACATGAAACATGGCATTGAAATAATGTGTAATGTTTATTAAATAATCATTTCTATGGTACACTTTTAGATTTACGCAATCATGTATATTCTACTATGCATATAAATATAGATATGCTTATTACACTTGATTTCTATGTTTGTAGATGAAACATGAAGAGGTGGAACATAAAAAATAAGCTGATGAAGAAAACATTAGGTCAAATAACAAGAGTACAATATCGCTTACAAGTGATGAATGAATAAGACATGCATGCAACTCAAGCGATGACAACAGTTCAAGTGATTTTGAGTGACAATAAATATAATTGAATGTTACAAGTTGTATGTTTTGGAATATTTGTCCATGAAAATCAAGGATTTAGTTTAATGTACTAGAAATATTGTCCTAATTGCAGAAGGACATGTTATCAATGAGTGTAAAAATTACATATTGGATGCATTTTGAGTATTTTGGACCTTTACATTGTCCTATTCTGTATGACAATGGGTCACTTATTCATATATAATAAGATGGGTTTCTTGTTTTATTGCAATGTAAAATGTTGTGTTTCTCATTAATTAATATATGGATGATATACATTGTTACAAATAACAGAGGTGTACTCTATTAGATAACACATGAATGCAATCATTATATCAAACTACAATAAAAAAAATATAAAAATCAATATTATTATAAAAAATATTTGAGTTTGAGATGATTAATTGAAAATTTATAAAAAACATTATTGATTAAAATATATACATATCAGTCCAGTGTATTATTTTGAACTCACTCAAGGGTGCATTTTTATGAGTTATATGTACCGATGCTAAAAATTGTGAAAAAACACCGTTGATTTAAACGACATACTGTACTCTTATATTTTTATTGTTTAAAAATATTTTGGTGCAGATGATTATAATACACACCGGTGAGTGAATAAACATAAAAAGCACTAATGAGAATTAGAAAAATGAATTGATACTAAAAATGAATTTAGTTTTATTAGATTAGTAGAACGATTAGTTATTTATTTATGGATAATAACAAAATAAATAAACAATACAAATTGAGGATGAAAATGAATTTAGTTTTTTTAGATTACTTGAATGGGGAGTTATTTATTTATGGCCAATAATAACATAAATAAACATTGAATGTAATAGAGATGAAATGGAAAACCAAAAATTCATCAAGTTGTATGGGTGGTGTATTTGGATATCCTTTATGCTTACAAACTACATGCCCCCACTCCCAATTCGACCTCGGGTTCACACATATAGTCTTCTATTCTCTTTTGGTAATCATGAATAATAAATCCCGGGTAATCTAATTAGTTGTTTCTAGACTTGTAAGGATGAAAATTGAAATTGTTTGAGAGTGTGGGAGTCTTGTTTCATATGTTTTCTATTTCCCCGTCTTAGCTACCAAATCATGGAAACATTAGCATCACTTTTATGATTTTTTGGACTATCTATTTCTCAAAATAAATAGACAATGTTTTAAAGAAACTTTGATATACACATGACATGGGGATGACAACAATGCCATACCCATTCAGAAATGTCTTGGAGGAGAACAATATACCAAGGGGATTAAGGTTCCCTTTTCATATTTAATTTTTAAAATCAGATCACATTGTTTTCTTAACTCAAATTTTTCTAATGTGTTCTCATCTTATAAGATTTCAATTTGTTCCCTACTATACTATATATACATATATCCACTTTTTCTTCTTCACATCCATTGGTTGTTTAGGATTAGGCTATAAATTGATTGGCTACACGATTCTTATACTTCTGAGTTCATGTGATGTTAGTTGATTTGATATTTTGATTATTTTGGGTCTCTTCCACTTCCTTTTCTTCTTCTCTTTGACATTAAGTATTTATGCATGGAAATCAAATGTGAAATATACAGCTGTTATAGGTAGGTAAACTATAAAATTCAATTTACATTGAATGAAGTGGAAGGGGTATTCATCATAAAGGGAAAGGGGGAGGGAGATTTGTTTATTTTATGACATTTTTTGTATGTAAAACTTTTCATTGTATGTATTTTATTTTCATTTAAATAGAAGTGTATTGAGATTTGTTTCCACCTACTTCAAGACATGTCACAAGATGGACGATAATAATAAGATTAAGATTGATAACCTACAGTTGGAGTGAATTGCGCAATCTTGGAGGGATACTCGGAATGAGAATCACACGTTGGTCACAAAGATTGCCGAGACAACAACTACAACACCCGCATACCTCATGTCTTGGGATGAATTTTTCGAAGAATTAAAAGAATGATTCTATCACGTGGGATATCACCATAATATATTTGCTAAGTGGATGCAAATTCGAAAACTCTGTAATCAGTCAGTGAAGAGATACATTGAGGTCTTCTGCAAGTTGCGCATCTAGTTGCACATTTTCGATCCGGAAGAGGTACTTATTGTTAAATTTAATTCTTGTTTGTTATTTTTATTTCATCGTGAAGTTTATTTATTTGAATGACCTTATTTAGAAAAGGCCTTTATTTGGGTCTTTCCACTGAATGAAAAGTGGCTCCTAAAATCCACTCTCATCCAACCTGATCTGATCCTTCTCTTGATCATCCTTTGCATACTGGGCATTCCCCTTTTTCCCCTGCTTCCCCATCCACAACCAAAATGTGCCTCGGTATACCTTTCCTAAGACCAACTCGCACGCATCTACAAACTATTGGGCACTTAATAATATTCACACCAACAATATTCTATGACCATGAATTAACCCAACATCTCTAATGTACCCCTGTCACCATGTACGTCGCCCACCTTTATTATCCCAAAGAAGGATGATTCAGAATGGCACCTAGTGACCAATTATCGTGCCCTTAATAAATCCACTATTAAAAGAGGCTACAACCTAGGTCCGGATGGAGGATTTGATGGACCACTTACAAAGGGATTATTGCTTCACACAGATGGATTTGACAGTTGTCTACCATCAAGTTTGCAAGAATGCAACCAGTCATTTGGGTAAGTACGTCGTCATTTATCTTGATGATATCTTGGTATTAAGTAATTCTTGGGAAAAACATCTTCAACGCATCCACAACATCCTCGAGCTGGAACACATACACTCCTTGTGAAGAAATCCTACTTTGCACACACATCAATCCCTCACTTGGGAGTCATACAGACCACAACAGGTGGCCGATAAAATCCATCTCAGGTACAGATTCTGGCACAATGGCCAGCGCACTCTAATTCCCATGACCTCAAGCATTTTTTGGGAATGACCATGCACCAATTCCCTCAGCTTCAAAATACATTATTCTACACATAGGTTCTTCGGTTTTCGGATAATAATCATCCCTTTGAGAATGAGAATGATTCATTTCATTTCTCCTCTGGGGCCATACTTAAACAGGGAGGTTATCTGATGTCATACCATTCAATGAAAATTTCTCCTTTTGGATCTGCACACCACCAACATGAACAACCATCATCTCAATGCCATAATCACGAAACAACTGCCTTACGAGCAACCCACGACTATGAGAAAAATACTCATGATCAATAGCGCACGCCATTGTTCTTTCCATTGGGAGATCAATAGGACCATTGTCCAACAACAATTCCTTTCATATATGGTTGGTCTAATAGGACACACTCCAACACAATTCAACTGGATGCTTCACACGCGTTTCCTAAGAAGGATGCTCCATAATGTTAGTATGTTAGTTAACATCGACCAGCTCCATAATGTAATGTTAGTATGTTATTTAACGTCATCCATCTCTTGGGAAACAACTCTCGCTAGTGTAGTTGAGCAGGTAACTCCAGAATAAATGTTAGAATGTAGTCAACATCAGTCAATTATATTGTAAAAATGCCTCGCGAGTCTACTTGAGTAGGGTGTTGCATAACAAATTGTTAGTAGTTTATTTTTGCGGTAGAAAGTTCCATTGTAACAGAGCAAAACATAGCCTTGCATAATAAAGGGGTCTCATCACTTTAAAACAATGAAACACTTTAAAACAAATCCTTAAGTAGACAACAAACTAATAGTGTCACAATAATAAAGTGCATGCTATCAGGCACATTTAAGTACCATCACAATAATAAGATTTGTACATAATAGATAATAATTGTATATTTTAATAGTTGCTTTAAAGTGCATATTATCCAATTACTTACCAAGAAGAGAGTTTACATAGAGAGATTAATCGGACTATGAACTAAAATAAAAGACAATTGAAGAGTAATAATAGACTGTCGTTATGAAAAATGCACTAAAACATTGAAGGTGATATATACACTAAACGATTGAATGCAAGAGTGAAATTCCTGAAGTTGTTAGATTCTTCATTGTAAAAGATACAACTAATCAACATGTACAAATAATCTATTCATCTTCTTCAGAATATTCATTGTTAGAGGTTTCTTCTCCTTGAATGTTGACTCCAACTTTAATAAATTCGAGAGGAAGTCGATCACAGGGTTTGAGAAGCATTGCCTTATCAAGGTTATACTTATAAATAACGTCAGCTTTGGAATCAGATGTAATTCATGGATGTTTGAGACCTACAATATCGACATCACCTACACCAAGCACGAGGAAGTAGAGTTGCAGAATGACGAAATACTTAAAGATTTGTGAGAATTTAAATTCTTTCGCATTTAAAGATTCGTGAAATTATTTATTCAGAAGGAAGTTTGCAGAAGAAGCAAAGGATAATACAGAAGCCGTAAGATCGGCCATGAAAATTGATCTGAGACTTTAATCAAGATCAGAAAGTATGACAAGCGCACAGAAGAGGATTTTTTTTTTGCAATCGTTAGATCTGGGCAAGAGAAAGATAAGACTCCAGATCAAGAAAATATTAAGTCATGACTGTTAGATCTCATTGAAGAGAGATTGAATATGGGGAGTGATTGTGGATATCAGGAAAGAAATTACAGAAATTGGGAAGAAAATTAAAGTGTGAGAATGTTGTGACTCTACAATCCATAAGGATCGTTTATCTCGCTCGATCAACAGATGAATGGTGGATATTGATCCCACTATGTACGAGCAACTTCGCATTGAGGAGATAAGGAAGTAAATTAAGGAGTCAGCAAGTTGATTTTCTGCAATCACTCGTAGTCATTGATCTTTTAGATAAGCGCCCAAAGGTTAATCTTATGTCACATATCTCACTTCCAGAACACAGAGTTGTGTTGCCATAACATGAAAATACATGAAGTCCGAAGTAAATCTCAACCGTCCAATCAAGAGGACATGTGGAGGTTCATCTCGCACTTCCGATATTTGACACTCCAAAGATTAGCGTGAGTCAGAAGATGGAAACTACCGAAGGTCATAGTTCCAAAGAAGATCTTGGTTGTTCGTTTGAAGAGGCCTAAGGATCTATTGATGGGTCTTAAATCCATTAACTCAACAGTAGGAACCAAACCTGCCACGAAGGCCCAATTAGACTCTGCAGTGTTTGAATATGGAATGGTTCTCCAGATATTGGGATCCAACCAAATTATCGATGGGCTTTGTGTTTTCTTGTGAAGGATATTCCTTCAGTTAGGACTCTTCTCTTCTGTATTTTCTCTTGGATGGGGCTATTATGAGAGATGGAAGCCAGTATAAACCAACCTTACAACTAACAGGATTAATTTTTAACTACTGGGGAAGAGGTTGAGCTTGGGATAACCCGTTTCTCAACATGTAGAAAATGACTCTATACCATAGGCCTAGCACTAACACATTAACCATGTGAGCATCGAATTGTTGTCTGAGAAACTAATTATCAAAAATAAAGCACATATGTAATAAGATAATGGGAAGAAAAATAATTCATCTACCATAACCATTCATCACATAATAACACAACGATTTATCTTCATCTTTAAAGCAAAGAACATCAAAACATTGCACCAGATAACTTGACAACATAATTAATTGCTCTTACTCATTACCACATCATTCATGAAACATGATAGGAAGTAGTTCTTCTCCAAGTCCATTCACATGCATTTGATGAAAATAGCTTGTCTTTGGTCCGGAAAGACTTCTCAATTCATAGTAGTCTCAAAATAATTCTTAACAACCAAAAAGAAAGAGTTCTTACAACAACCATCGACCTTTCACTAATTGGTCGATGTCCTTATTTATAATATAAATTTTAACTGAAATTAACGGCTAAGTGCAATTTAAACAAAACAAAAATCGCCATGTGGCATTATCTTCTAACAGTTTCTTTAACAATCGACCCGAGATCTTTCTTGGAAAGGATGACTTTTCTTATATTTAGACCAGCTGATAAACAATTCTTCACAAGTTTGGGCCCATGGAAATATGTGTTGTTCCATCGGAGCCACATATATTCCCCTCATGTCCATTGCATGTGCCCGGTACTTTACTAAACTGAATTTTAACTATTGTAGCATGGTTTGGGCTCTAATTGGATGTTGTGCGAATGTTTGCATTTTCCTTGGCCTCACATCCTTTATATTTGCGAACTCTTCGGTCCATAGAAAGTCTTGTTTGACATGCAACTTGACCACGTTGCTTAGGTCGGTAAATTTATCGGGGGTGTCAAACTCGGGGAGCTCGACATCCTTCATTACTTTATTAATTTTGTCCCAGTGCTTCTTGCATCTGGTCCATTTATCTTGGATTTCTCGGTATGGGTCCAGAGACATCTTAGCCCAGTACTCGGTTGATCGCTTCATGCTATTAAGACTACTTTTTCCCACAGTCTGAATGCCATGTTCTTCCTTCTCTTGGCTCTGTTGGACTACCTCAATGTACTCGAGCCTTTATACCGCTTGTTGCGCCCTTTCATACCATCGTTCCATATCCTTGCATGTTGCAAGTGCCATGAGAGTGTCCTCATGTAACTCAGCTACGTTCGCGTTTAACAAGTGTCTTTCATTCTTGAACTCGTTGTAGACTCCTCTGAACTCACTTTTCAGATACATAGCGGTCTGCGTGGCACCTTTATAGTATTTGGCAAGATGGAACAAGTGTTCAATCTCCTTTAGGGCATGTCCAACTCCTTTTCGTCTCTCCTGGCTCTATCCAAGGTAGCATCTGAGAGGGCCTTTCCTACGCTGATCAGTTCATACGTCTGAGTGTCTACTGTGTTGATCAAGTTTTCCTCTGTAGTAACCAAGATGGAGTGATCCAACATGATCCTTCTTTTCTTTGTAGTCCTTTGAACAATGGCCTTTCTCTTTTGATCGTAGGAGATCGCATAGATATCTTCTACCTCCCTATGGATTCTAGTATCTGTTGATCACCCCATGTGAGCTTGTTTCCCAGGCTACCGGTGGTGTATATTTGTTCAAGATTGGGCTCTTGAACTTCCTCGTTGTACCTCTACTTTTCGCTCATCGGGGATTTGATTATTGGGAAGAATAGAGGTGTTGGGTACAGAATCATTACTTACTTGCTCGTTGGTCGTAAAACTGCTTATTTTCTTTTGAGGGGATTATTTCTTTGTATCCTCTGGTTCAGGCTCATCATTCGGATCCGCTTCGGTTTTTGATTCATTGGGTTCTTTTATTTCAAGGCCACTTTCAGCTTTTGTTTCATTTTGTGAGACCTCCTTGTCTTGAAATTTTGGCTCAAGGGATGAATTTTTCTCGGGACTTTCTTCCTCTTGGACACACACAGGGGTGTCATGAGATGGCTTCGGGATCTCATTGTCACTATATATATGTATAAGTTTCCTCAGGGGATTAGGTGCTTGTTTTTCTATCGACGCCCGACTTGTCTCTGGTTGAGTTGTCCCACCCACCGAGGAATTGATCAACGATGTTGTGGATTCAGGGTTTCCTAACCTGTTGGTGTTACTGGGATTTATGGAACTGGGGCCTCTTGGCTTCGTGCGGTCGCCCTCTTGGATACCAGTTGGAAGCGCTTGTGTTATGATAATGTATAGATCATCTCGCATCCTCTTCATTAGTAGATGGATTTGCTGGTACAAAATTTCAACAATCCCCTATGCAACTTGAATTTCATGGGAATCCCTGATTTGTACCGGGGATTCCTGATAAACTCTTGCCACTTTCATGCCTTCTTGGGGATCACCTATTACTTCGCCCAATTCATATGTTGCCATTCCTTCCTAGGTCCTAATAATTTCTTGAGTTGTTTGCTCCAAAGACGTCACTTGCTCTTCCCAACTGATATCTTTGAACCTAGTTGCTCGAGGATCATCCCTCCTTTCCGCCACCTCATTCCAGTCTCGAGCATTTTCAACGAATTCATCTTCGAACCAATCATGGGCATAAGTCCAACAAGATGATACTTGTGATGTGTGTTGTAGGACTAGGCCCTTGGGATCGTGTTTGCGAAATCGACCAGTTTGGAACCGGAATTCTAATTGACTTAGCCCTTCTTACTTAGCATGAGTAGTGTCTTTGACCATGTAGAAGCCAATATGAAACCCATACGGTATGAAGGCCCGCTTATTGTCCTTTTCTAAAGTGGCATTGTATCCTTGCAGAATGGTCTAATAGAAAATTTCCCCTAACACTAGTCGATCAGGAACATATATGGGTAACAAATGGGGTGCCCTTGTGGCTTTGAAAACCATGATATAGGTCTCGCACTCATCTATATACCAATGACCCACTTTTGATATAACATTTTTTGCTTCATCTGACAACCTAGGGCACTCTTTCCTGAACAACAAAAAACAAATGTGTGCAATAAACTGGTCACAGATAAGAGCATAGGATTTTTTGTACTTGTTTTCCCATAAGATGTTTAAGTATACATGGACCGAGAGCTCCGAGGAGTGCCAATTTAGGTTCATTCCATAGAAAATGTTCCTAGCACAAATGATGTCCAACAGATATGAGGGCATGTAGAAGGAGGGGGTTTCTCCCTCTTTCAATGTCTGAGCTTGTCTTATGCAAGTGCTCAGTTGTATGGAGATGATGGCACCCCAATTGAAGCTCGTTCCTGAAATGGACACCATAAAATCTAGAGGCATCCAAGCCTCTGAAAACTGGAAGAAATGTTTCTCCCCATGCAACCTGCAGAGAAGATCCATGAGATATATGTATGGTTCCCTTATATTGGTCATCAGATACTAGTTGTCAGTTCAGTTTGTGAATTTTTTATCTTCCCTCCACCATGACACCATGATTTTGTTGGTATCATGTGCTACATAGAAACTCATAATGAAATAATTGCTCATGTTTTCTTCCGGCTCCCTGAGCTTGTAGTAAATTTGAACCTCTGATGGCAACAAAAATCTGACGCATCCACCGTTATCGTCATTAATCAAACATTTTTGTGCATCAGTGTAGTCAATGAGCCACTTTAGGAGCTCAATTCAAGGAAACATCAGAGTTCATCTTGCCACCATGTGCAGATAATCCCTACGGATATGTGGGAGGACATCATCATCGAGCTTCCTTGCATCAAGATCACTATATGGGGTATACTCGAGGGGTTCTTCCTTCTTGATTTTCTTAAACAATTCTTATGAGCGGGGAAATGTTTTTTTGGCTCCAATGTTTTCCTCTATGTCTCCGAAGGCCGGGGACTGGATGAAGGCCTTCTTGGTAGATGTCTTAATGACGAGCATCGATTTGGGGGAGAATTCTAATTGTCTTGCAACTGTTGGGGAGGATCCCTCTCCTACTTCTGGTTCTTGCATCTTTGGCGCTCTTGGGGACCTCTTGGTGGAGGGTTTCTTCGGAGGCATTGTTCCTACAATTAAAATGGCCCTTTAAACATGTGTACAAAGAAGTGTTGGGTTGTGAACATATAAAATAAAGAGTAAAACACCACAAGTGGGTACATACATGTAATGATTGCTAATATAGTTGTTCCATACTCACTGAACCTTGGACGCCTTCTCTGGATTGTTAGCCTTGTTCTTCTGTTTGTTCTGAATTCCTTGCTGTGTAGAATAGGATCATACACAATGACTCGAAAAAATATAACTAGAGAGATTCTATTCATCATATCAATCAATTAATATGAGTAATGAATGCAATTCAAAATAAACTACCATCGGATCTTTGCAAATAAATTCTAATTGGTTGATGGCGGAGGCACAAAGGAAGATGAATTGTATCGAAAAGCTTAAACGGTCTCTTTTGATGCACGCATGGATTAGAAACTAATGCGTGATCCATGAATTAACTAAAATTTTAAATGCGTCGTACCTAAGGAGTCTAAGGGTTAAAAAATCTCATCACATTGCATCTCTCCGACGTGGATATTGGGGATCAACTACTATCTTTGTGCATACCTCTACTAGTATCTTCCTAATGAAAACTTCTGACACCGATGATATCAGGGATCTGTGATTGGGGAAAGTTCAGGTGCGCATCTTCTTGGTGGGTTATCATCTTCGTAACCTTCCGTCTCTGAAAATGTTTCAGGAGTCGGCAGTCGGCGATACCACTCCTCTCCTTGTGTGACGCTTACTTTTAGCTTTCCTGCCAAAGTCAAATGGATCAGTCTTCAGTGTTATTCCTACCAAATCTCATTTGAAGAAAAGAGAGACTTTCATCCACCGACGCCAATGAAGATTGACGCTCGACTATTTTGAAATTCTCAAGAGATTTTCGTCACCTTTAACCTTTACCAATTTCAAACTTCCTAAGCGTGTTGGGGAAAGATTTAGATTGTCGATTCCTTAAGTAGTTGTTAAGTCCTATTTTAATTTATGATGATTCTTTTTTGTATGTTCAAGAAGAATTTAAACAGTTCAAACATGAAACATAAAAGATAAGTGCAGGCATCAGTTTCATACTGAAGTGAAAAAAAATAGTGCAAAGGATAAAGTGGTACCGAAAAAGTAGAAATGGACGTAGAATTTTTAGGGTGTGTTGAGTTCTCAATAAATGGTGATTCACTGCGAGAAAGAAGAATCTTTGTTCCTCATCCAAGGCTTGGCTGATACGGAAGTTGATGGAGAATCGTAGCTAGTCTTAAATCGGAACCTCTTAACATTTTCATTTGACATCCTTCAATCGATGCTTTTGGGTCTGCCTGTGGGGTTTTAACCCCTTTCCTCCTTCATTTCCTTTGACCCTGACTCATGCCCCCTTTTTAAAAAAGTTTATCAAAATATTCACCGACGTGAGGCCTTTAATTACCTCTACTCATCTTCTTCGGTGTCGCTCTGCTTCCAGCGAGCGTCCATAGCCCCAGCAGAGTCACCCCGAAATCACAGACCTTGTTGTGCTGCCAGCAGGTGTTCATAGCTTTGGCGGAGATATCTGCATACCCTCTCCTACGATTGACTTTTTTTATAATATCCATTTTATTTCAGCATTATGCACTAAGTGAGTGGGAGAGGAGGATGTCTTTTTATTTTCTAGGTGAGAGAGTTAAGGTGGACGCTTTGCCAGTTCTGTCTTCTAGGTGCATGTAGTATTTTGTATCTTTCCTTCTTTCTCTTGAGGTATTACCGAGCCATAAAGTAGAAATTTATAACATTTCTCCAAAGTTTATCATTTTCTCAGGTTGGATAGAGGATTCCTCAAAGTGACTGCAAGTTTTTCGGTGCTTCTGGCACTGTTTGTAAGTGAGCGATGAGTTAGAAACAGAGTTTGTTATTTTATGTGATTTTAAGGACAACCATATTTTTGCTGGGCATACCTTCAAAAGAACAGAAAACCAGAAAGAAAATAAACAACAAAAAAAGTATTTCACAATCGTGAAGATACTCAACAAAGAACATAAAACACACATATTTATTGTTTTATCTATTTTCAGTTTTTTTTTTTTTTTTCATTATTGGAAGTATTGTTTTAGGGCTTGGCCATTTATTGGGAGGGCATTATGTTCCCCCCTCAGATTCTGCAACCGAT
>ML804020.1:50754-80540 GCA_009831015.1 Picea engelmannii | reverse complement strand
AACTTCTGACACCGATGATATCAGGGATCTGTGATTGGGGAAAGTTCAGGTGCGCATCTTCTTGGTGGGTTATCATCTTCGTAACCTTCCGTCTCTGAAAATGTTTCAGGAGTCGGCAGTCGGCGATACCACTCCTCTCCTTGCGTGACACTTACTTTTAGCTTTCCTGCCAAAGTCAAATGGATCGGTCTTCAGTGATATTCCTACCAAATCTCATTTGAAGAAAAGAGAGACTTTCATCCACCGACGCCAATGAAGATTGACGCTCGACTATTTTGAACTTCTCAAGAGATTTTCGTCACCTTTAACCTTTACCAATTTCAAAATTCCTAAGCGTGTTGGGGAAAGATTTAGATTGTCGATTCCTTAAGTAGTTGTTAAGTCCTATTTAAATTTATGATGATTCTTTTTTGTATGTTCAAGAAGAATTTAAACAGTTCAAACATGAAACATAAAAGATAAGCGCAGGCATCAGTTTCATACTGAAATGAAAAAAAATAGTGCAAAGGATAAAGTGGTACCCAAAAAGTAGAAATGGATGTAGAATTTTTAGGGTGTGTTGAGTTCTCAATAAATGGTGATTCACTGGGAGAAAGAAGAATCTTTGTTCCTCATCCAAGGCTTGGCTGATACGGAAGTTGATGGAGAATCGTAGCTAGTCTTAAATCGGAACCTCTTAACATTTTCATTTGACATCCTTCAATTGATGCTTTTGGGTCTGCCTGTGGGGTTTTAACCCATTTCCTCCTTCATTTCCTTTGACCCTGACTCATGCCCCCTTTTTAAAAAAGTTTAGCAAAATATTCACCGACGTGAGGCCTTTAATTACCTCTACTCATCTTCTTCGGTGTCGCTCTGCTTCCAGCGAGCGTCCATAGCCCCAACAGAGTCACCCCGAAATCACAGACCTTGCTGTGCTGCCAGCAGGTGTTCATAGCTCTGGCGGAGATATCTGCATACCCTCTCCTACGATTGACTTTTTTTATAATATCCATTTTATTTCAGCATTATGCACTAAGTGAGTGGGAGAGGAGGATGTCTTTTTATTTTCTAGGTGAGAGAGTTAAGGTGGACGCTTTGCGAGTTCCGTCTTCTAGGTGCATGTAGTATTTTGTATCTTTCCTTCTTTCTCTTGAGGTATTACCGAGCCATAAAGTAGAAATTTATAACATTTCTCCGAAGTTTTTCATTTTCTCAGGTTGGATAGAGGATTCCTCAAAGTGACTGCAAGTTTTTCGGTGCTTCTGGCATTGTTTGTAAGTGAGCGATGAGTTAGAAACAGGGTTTGCTATTTTATGTGATTTTAAGGACAACCATATTTTTGCTGGGCATACTTTCAAAAGAACAGAAAACCAGAAAGAAAATAAACAACAAAAAAAGTATTTCACAATCGTGAAGATACTCAACAAAGAACATAAAACACACATATTTATTGTTTTATCTATTTTCAGTTTTTTTTTTTTTTTTCATTATTGAAAGTATTGTTTTAGGGCTTGGCCATTTATTGGGAGGGCATTATGTTCCCCCCTCAGATTCTGCAACCGATAAGTGCCTACCCCAATCTTCTCATCCACGTGGAATGGTGCAAACCATAGACTCTGAAACTTAGAATGTTTCCCTTTTGGTTCATTTTCTCTGTCCCACTTCAGGACTAAGTCTCCTACTTCAAAGTTCTTTTCTTTAGCCTTATGCTTATCAAACCGTCTTTTCAATATCTGTTTGTGAGCTAAGAATTTTGGATTATCCTTTTCTCTCTCTTCTTCCAGCATGAGCAGAGTGTTAATTCTTTGTTGCATGGCCGATGAGGGTTCTTTGTTGGAATCTTGGGCCAGTTGAAGAGACAAAAGATATATCCCATTTGGGAGGATGGCTTCTTTCCCGTAGAAAAAAAATTATGGGGAATTTCCTATAGCTTCTTTGGGTGTGACCCTATCAGCCCATAGAGCATTATAGTAGATTATGCCAATTTATTTGGTTATCTATAACCGTCTTCTTTAATATACTTACCAGGTTTTTATTAGTTGATTCCACCACACCGTTTACCTGGGGATAATAATTTGCAGAGTACTTGATTATGATTCCTTTGTCCAGAGAAAAAATCATCAATAGGGTGGAATAAAAGTAATTTGCATTATCAATGACCAGAATAGAAGGGACACCAAACATTGTGATCCATTGTTGTTCTATGAATTGGATTATTACCTTCCCATTTACATGAGTCAGAGGAATGGCTTTTGCCTAGTTTTTGAAATAGTCGGTGGCAGTAAGAATGTACTTGTGCAGTTTTGAAGAGCCAGGTGTAATTTGTCCTATGATATCCAACCCCCACTGCTCAAAAGGCCTAGAGACAGTCACAGGTTGAAGTCGGACTCCTTTTCTTTTCTCTTTTCTAGTGCTTATTTGACAAGTCTTACATTTTCTAGCGTAAGTATGAGCATATTTGAACAAGGTGGGTCAATAATAGTTGGCTCTCGGAATCTTATGAGTGGTGGTGTTTCATGCAAAATGGCCCCCGGCAAGGCCATCATGGATTTCTTTCAGCACTTTTTCTGCGTCTTCAGGTTCGAGACATCTTAATAGTACCCCATCATAATTGATCGAGAAGAGCACCGAATTTATAAGGCGATATTGTGCAGATTTTAATCTCACGGCTCTCCTTTCCCTAAGGTTGAGGTTTTTGGGACAAGTCTCGTGATGTAGAAGATAAGTTAAATCCTTATACCAGGAGTCGTGTCCTAGGGATATGTATGCTACTTCACCACACCATAGTTCCATTTCATTCTCCCATTTAAAATATTCATTTAATTGATCCTAGGCTTCGGCTGCAATCTTGTATAACCCTTGTCCTTTTACTAGTTTCGATGGATTTATATCAAGATCAAATTCTTGGACTACTGTCATCCAGTTCCCTCTTCTTTCCCCCATTTCTTGTTGGGTAAACAAGGATTGGACTATAGGGTGCGGCACAATTACTTTAGTGTAATTCTTGAGGTTGTAAGACCTAAAATGATTTACTTCCTTATGAACCACGTAGGCCTATATTAGGATAATTGATCTCAACTCCTTGAATATTAGTACTCATAAATGACACTAGGGCTTCATTGTTGGCATCATCCTTCTTAGTCAAAACTGAAGCTAATGATTGGTCAGAGGCGAAAGTATAAAGAGAAAAGTCTCTATTGAAATTAGGACTTTGCAATACCGAGGCCCGGGATATGGAAACTTTGATATTGTTGAAAAGGTCTTTTCACTCATCATCCCACTTAAATTCAGCATCCTTACGAATCATCTTTTGTAAGGTTTTGATGATTTCTACGAAGTTTGGAGTGAACTTCCTCGCAAAATTGATTTGCCTGAAAAAGGACAGCATAGATTTTTTGTTATGGGGTAATGGAGTTGAGATATGGCTTTAATCCTTTCCAGGTCTATGAGAATACCTTCTTGAGATATAATATGACCTAACAGCTTACCTTCCTAGACACCAAAGATAGTTTTCTTAGGGTTCAAGGATATACCGTATTTCCTACACCTCTCAAAAATCTGAGTTAAGTGTTGGATGTGCTCTTCTCTATTCTTCGAATACACTGTTATGTAATCTAGATACACTACCACACATTTATTGATTAGTCCCCAGAAAGCTACATCCATGGCCCTTTGGAAGGTCCCTCATGTGTTAATTAAATCGAAAGGCACGCGTTTATAAGAAAAGGTTCCCCATTTGGTTCGAAAGGTGGTTTTTAAACGATCTTCCTCTGAAACTAGTACTTGGTTGTAACCTGAGAAACCTTCTAATAGAGAGAAGATCTTCAAGCCAGACACATTCTGCAAGAGTTATTCCATCGGTGGGAATGGGTAACTATACTTTTCATAAGCTTTGTTTAGGTTCCTAAATTCTACACATAGGCGAATTTCTCCTGACTTTTTCCTCACCGAAACAATATTCTCTACCCAGGAGGAATGCCTAAATTGGAAAATGATTTTGGCATCTAAAAGCTTCTTTAATTCCTGATACATGAGCGGTTCCAGGGATGGGTGATACTTTCGAAGCTTCTGTTGGAGAGATTTCACTCTGGGTTTTAACGATATGGTGTGTTAAATGATGTGGGTATCATACATTTTCAAATCCTTATAGGACCACATGAAGACATCCTATTCTTGTCTAAATAATTTGAGGTAGGATTTCCTATCTCTCTTAGATATAGTCTTGTCGATATTTACATTCTTTGGGTTTTCTGAGGTCCCGAGAGTTATAGTTTCATGCAGGGAACAAGCGATACCAGTCTTTGCAGTTTTAGGTCCCTTAAATCGCTCTTTCAGATCAAATAGATTTTCTAGATTAACTATCCCTTTCAGATTGTGTGAGCCTTTAATTTATCCATAGGTTGTCCTATCCAAGGATCAGTTTCTGTTGATTTCTCTTGGAATTCTTCATCGTCAATAGAGATATCTTTGAAATTGTGTTGGTTGGTTAAGAATTTTATGATCTATTCATCTCCTTCAAAGACTTTCCAATTGGAGATTTTATTAGGTGCCGATGGTTTGTAGAGTAGCTCCACAGTGAATCAAGAGGCTTCATAATCTTCTAAAGGTGACATCCTGGAAGCGGTTGTGGCCAAGGAGTTAGCAAGAATATGTTTTTATCTGGGGATCACAACGATATTGAAAGCTTCAAAGTGCTCTATTAACCTATGTACCTCCTACTGATAGTTCTTCAGGTGAGGAGAGTTATAGTGTATAGTATTTCTTACTTGTCTAACAATAATTTTAGAGTCTCCGAAAAATTTCAATTCTTTGACATCCAAATCTATGGATTTCTTTAATCCTTGTACTAGAGCTTCATACTCGGCAGTGTTATTGGTACATTCAAATTCTAGTCTACAGGACAAGAAATATCATTTACCTTTATGATCGATGAGGATTCACCCTACTCCTGACCCTTCTTGCGATTTAGATCCATCAAAATAGAGGGTCCAAATTTGTGAACGAAAATAGATCCTTTCTTTTCCCTTATTAATTTCTTGCTCTTTGATATTTTGTTCCGCAAGCTCTAGTGCAGGGTTTTGACAGAAGAGGGTGTTTCCTGTCGGTATCGACGATTTCTCTTGAAAACCTATTTCAAAGTTTTGGGTAAGGGGAACATCGGACAAGGTAGGAGAAAAGTTCTTGAAGTAGGAGTCGTGGGAATAATTGCCTATTATGGGTAAATATGTGGATAAGGGTTCGTTCAGGGTTTCTAGATCAGTGACCATATGTTTCAGATATCTCTCCCTATCGATTATTATCATGTTCTTGTATCCCTTCATTGGTAGCTAGAGGTGTGCCCAGTGTGTACTGAAGTATCTGTTTAGATTTTCAAACCAATCTCGACTCAGTAATAGCCCATATGCCTCTAGGATATCTACTACAATAATGTCTATCACTTGCACAAACATGGAGTGTGTCGACATTTTGATCATCACATCCTTGAGTTCTCCTATGACCTTGACCTAGGTTCTATCTAGTTGTATGACATGTTTGTCACTCTTGAGAGGAACAATATTTAATTTCTTTCAAACAGACAAGGGCATGACGTTGGAAGATGCTCTAGAATCTTCCAGACAGTTGTGAAGGTTTCTATTGAAGAATTCAAACATTAAGAGGAACGGTGGGACAAAAGGTTTTTCCTTTCGATCTCTCGAACATGTGTTCACAGTTGGTTTTCCCACCATATATGTGGGAGACAAATTTCTTTCTAGACCATTACCTGCCGTCAGGTTTTCCACAGAGTTAAAATCCTGTAACAGAAAGTCCTTCTACTGAGGGATCCTGCATATGTCCATAACTGAAATATTATCCTTTAGCTTCTTCAAATCTTCGACCACATTGTAATCTATTTTGGGAGATTCCTGGGTATGAATTCTTATAGGGTTTTTACTAGGAGTGAAAGATGTTTTCAGGTGATCGGGAGTTAACTTATGTCTTGAGGCCAGGGTGGTATCGACATATTTCGAGCCATGCGGACCTTTAATACACATATGTATCATTGAAACTTCCACGGTTTGTCCCTAAGACTCAAACAGATCGTCGAAAGGCATGATCAGTTCCAGATCCCATATCAGCATGGTTGTATCTTGTGGTGGGTCAATCTCTTATTGGTCAGCAATATTCATAACCAAACTATTAGGTTGTTCGGTTAGGGAGACTTCGTCTAGAAACCAACTGGCCATCAAATTCATGGCATGTACCCATTGAGGGAAGTCTCCTTCGGAGTGGTTTTCCTCATGATAAGTATAGAAAGAATCAGATGTGACATTCCCTAGATCAATATTTAAGTTGGATGGGGGAGGTTCAATTGCTTTGAAAGGAGGGTTTCTTTTAAAGAAATGCTTATAGGGCCTTTGGCCTTGGTTTCCCTCTCCTGCACTTCTCTTCATGTCTATGATCTTGTTTGATAATTTCTTAACCATGCATTGTAGATCTTCTATATCTCCATTACCCTTGTCGAAAGTTTGTTCAGTCGGTTTCTCCGATGGTCTAGTCAAAAGGAGTCCTCTCGTGGGATAGAGATGGGTTTCCTTTTTCACTAGAGAGGCCTAGCCTTCTTTACATCCTTTCATATGGAATTCTATTTTGTTGGCCTCTTCAAAATTTTCTATCAGGGTTTGCTTAGATGATCTTTTTACAAACATAGAAATAGAAGTCGAGAGTGCATTGGCATAAACCTCGATTTGTAACTCTTGAGTTGGTTTTGTCGTGGGATGGAATTTGTCTAAGATGGTCGTGAATCTTTGATTGAAATATTTGACCCTCTCTTTCAGACTCATAGTGGTTGTGAACAACTCAACCATGAGAGATCCCATAGTAGTTTCTTTTGCAAACTTGTCTAGAAAATATTTCTAGAACTTAGTCCAACTGGTTATAGATCCTACTGACAAATTAAAATACCACGTGGAAGCTAAATTTTCAAATGTGTAGGAGAAAATTTTGCATACTACGCCTTCATTTTGAACGTTCATAAGTCTGATCGTGAGTATGAACTTCTTGATAAGATATTCAAGTAAACCTGAATTTTCGGGGTCATACTTGGGAAGCAACTTCTACGGGTGTCGGGGAAGATTATGTGCTCATCCAAGGGTGACCATGGCATCTCCATCCAACCAAGGTTGGTTTTTCTGAAGTGGGAGTTTTCTTTCCACCTTGTGGTCACTATTACCTTCCATATCTTCTGAATCTAAGTTGAATTCCTCTTCTTCTGAAAAGTCGTCAAGCTCAGAGTTGTCGCTGGTGGGAGTTTCGGGGATAAGATTCAGAGGGATTTCGATTTCCATGATCACAAAGTCTATCAAGTCTTCTATCGTATGTACGAAAAACTTCATCAAGAGTATTGACCACCAATCTACTTATTTTTTTTCTTCAAGGAATTATCGGGGCTAAGGTAAACACACCAATCTGTCGAGCGTAGGCTCTTGTAAGTCTTCTAAACTAATTTAATTCCTCGTGAGGAAGAGTGTAAGGTATTTCAGGAAACAATTATTCTTCCTCGGGATGGGGAGATTTATTTGTTTCGGGAATACTAAACGTGTGTGGGTTGTCTTGTGAAGGACTAGCCATGCATGTGGGTTGTTAGGAATCTGTAGGTTGTTTGAAATGATATATAAAATATGTGTTCAACCATTCATTCTCAGGCCTTCCTTCTAGCGCCAGTTCTGTTGATGGGTCTTAAATCCTTTAAATCAATAGTACGAGCCAAACCTTTCACCGAGGCACAATTAGACTCTACAATGTTTGAAGATTGAATGGTTCTCCATATCGTGCGATCCAGTCAAATTATCGATGGGCTTTGTGTTTTCTTGTGAAGGCTCTTCCTTCAGTTAGGATTGTTCACTTCTATATTTTCTCTTGGGTGGGGTTGGTATGAGATATGGAAGCTAGTATAAGCCAACTTGACAACTAACAGGATTAAGTTTTAACTACTGGGGAGGAGGTTGAGCTTGGGGTAACCCACTTCTCAACATGTAGACAATGACTCTATACCACAGGCCTAGTACTAATACATTAACCATGTGAGCATCCAATTACTATCTGAGAAACTAATTATCAGAAAGAAAGCACATATGTAATAAGATAATGGTAAGAAAAATAATTCATCTACCATAACCATTCATCACATAATAACACAACGTTTTATCTTCATATTTAAAGCAAAGAACATCAAAACATTGCACCGGATAACTTCACAACAAAATTAATTTCTCTTACTCATTACCGCATCTTTCATGAAACAGGATAGGAAGTAGTTCTTCTCCAAGTCCAATCACACACATTTGATGAAAATAGCTTGTCTTTGGTCCATAAAGACTTCTCAATTCATAGTAGTCTCAAAATAATTCTTAACAACCAAAAAGAAAGAGTTCTTACAAAAACCATCGACCTTTGACTAATTGGTCGATGTCCTTATTTAAAATATAAATTTTAACTGAAATTAACGACTAAGTGTAGTTTAAAAAAAACAAAAATTGCCACGTGGCGTTATATTTTAACAGTTTCTTTAACAGTTGACCTGAGATATTTCTTGGAAAGGGTGACTTCTCTCATATTCATACCAACTGATAAACAATTCTTCACAAGTTTGGGCCCATGGAAATATGTGTTGTTCCATCGGAGCCACATATATTCCCTTGATGTCCACTGCATGTGCCCAGTACTTTACTAAACTGGAGTTCAACTGCTGTAGCATGGTTCGGGATCTGATCGGATGTTCTGTGGATTGTTGCATTTTCCACGACCTCGCATCAATTATATTTTCAAACTCTTCGGTCCATAGAGAGTCTTGTTCAAGATGCAACTTGACCATGTCGCTCAAGTCGGTAAATTTATCGGAGTTGCCAACCTCGGGAGCCCAACATCCTTCATTACTTTATTAATTTTGTCCCAGTGCTTCTTGCATTTGGTCCATTTCTCTTGGATTTTTTAGTATGGGTCCTGATACATCTTATCCCAGTACTCGGTTGATCACTTCATGCGATTAAGACTACTTTTTCCCACCATCTAAATTCCATGTTCTTCCTTCTCTTAGCCCTGCTGGACTGCCTCAATGTACTCGAGCCTTTCTACTGCTTGTTGCACCCTTTCATACCATCATTCCATCTCCTTTCATGTCGCGAGTGCCATGAGAGTGTCCTCCTAGAACTTAGATATGTTCACGGTTAACATGTGTCTTTCCTTCTTGAACTCATTGTAGATTCCTTCGAACTCACTTTTCAGATACACAGTGGTCTACATGGCGCCTTTATAGTATTCATCCAGATGGTGCAAGTGTTCAAGATCCTTTAGGGTGGTGGCCAGTTCCTTTTCGTCTCTCCTGGATATATCAAGGGTGGCATCCGGGAGGGCCTTTCCTACACTGATTAGTTCAAATGTCTGAGGGTCTGCTATGTTTATCAAGTTTTCCTCTATAGTAACCAAGATGGACTGCACCAATGTGATCCTTCTTTTCTTTTCATTCCTTTGAACAATGGCCTTTCTCTTTTGATTGTAGGAGATTACATAGATATCTATTAACTCGTCTACTGGCTCTGGTATCTGCTGATCACCCCATGTGAGATGTTTTCCCATGCTACTGGTGGTGTATATTTGTTCAAGATTGGGCTCTTGAACTTCCTCATTGTGCTTCATGGGTCTGACCTCTACTTGTTACTCATCGTGATTTGAGTATTGGGAAGAATAAAGGTGTCAGGTATAGACTTGTTACTTACTTGATCGTCGATTGAAGAACTGCTGATTTTATTTTGTGGGGATTCTTTCTTTGTCTCCTCCGGTTCAGGCTCATCATTCAGATCCACTTCATTTTCTAATTCATTGGGTTCTTTTGTGTCGAGGTTTCTTTTGACTTATGTTTCCTTTTGCAACACCTCCTTGTCTTGAACTTCAGTCTTAGGGGAAGAAGTTTTCTTAGGACTTTATTCCTCTTGGACATGCACAGTGGTGTCATGAGATGGCTCTGGGCTCTCGTCATCACTATATATATGTATACGTTTGCTTAGGGGATTAGGTGCTTATGTTTCTATCGATACCTGACCTGTCTCTGGTTGCATTGACCCACCCACTAGGGAATTGATCAACGATGTTGTCGATTCAAGGTTGCCTAACCCATTGGTGTTACTAGGATTTATGGAACCAGGACCACTTGGCTCCATCGAGCCACCCTCTCAGACCAGTTGGAAGTGCAGGTGTTATGATAAGGTATGACTCATCCTTCATCCACTTCATTAGTAGTTGGCTTTGCTGGTACAAAAGATCACCCATCCCCTGTGCAACTTGAATTTCAGGGGAATCCCTTATTTGTAATGGGGATTCCTGATAAACTCTTTCTGCTTCGATGCCTTCTTGGGGATCACCTATTGCTTCGCTCAATTCCAATGCTACCGTTCCTTCTCGGGTCCTGATAATTTCTTGAGTTGTCTACTCCAAAGACCTCTCTTTCTCTTCCCAACTCATATCTTTGAACCTGGTTGTTCAAGGATCAACCCTCCTTGCCACCACCTCATTCCAATCTCGAGCGTTTTTCAGTGAAAATTTCATCTTCGAACCGGTCCTGGGCATAAGGCCAACAAGATGATACCTGTGATGTGTGTTGTAGGACTAGGCCATTGAGTTCGTGTTTGAAAAATTGGTCAGTTTGGAACCAGAATTCTAATTGACTTAGCCCTTCTTTCTTAGCATGTGTGATGTCTTTGACCATTTGAAGCCAATATGAAACCCATACGGTATGAAGGCTCACTTCTTGTCCTTTACTAAAGTGGCATTGTATCCTTGCAAAATGGTCTGATAGCAAATTTCCCCTAACACTAGTCAATCGGGAACATATATGGGTAACAAATGGGTTGCTCCTATGGCACTGAAAACCCTATTGTAGGTCTCATGTTCATCTAGATACTAGTGACCCACTTTTGATATAACCTTTTTTGCTTCATCTAACAGCCTAGGGCACTCTTTCCTGAATAAAAATAAATAAATGTGTGCAATAAACTGGTCACAGATAAGAGCATATAATTTTTTGTACCTATTTTCCCATAAGATGCTGAAGTATACATGGATCAGGAGCTCCGAGGAGTGCCAGTTTAGGTTCATTCCAGAGAAAACATTCTTTGTGCAGATCATGTCCAGTCAATACGAGGCCATGTAGAAGGAGGGGGTTTCTCCCTCTTTCAGGATCTGGGCTTGTCTTATGCAAGTTCTAAGCTATTTGGAGATAATGGAACCCCAATTGAAGCCCATGCCTGAAATGGCCATCGTAAAATCTAGAGGCATACAAGCCTCTGAAAACTGGTAGCAATATTTCTCCCCATGCAACCAGCAGAGAAGATCCATGAGATATATGTATGGTTCCCTTAGATTTTCCATCAGATACCAGCCGATAGTTCGGTTCATGAATTTTTTATCTTCCCTCCACCATGACACCATGATTTTTCTTGTACCATGTGCTACATAGAAACTCATAACGAAATCAGTGCTCATCTTTTCATCCAACTCCCTGATCTTGTAGTAAATCTGAACCTCTGATGGCAAGAAAACTCTTACGCATCCATCGTTATCATCATTAATCAAACATTTTTGTGCATCGATGTGGTCAATGAGCCACTTTTGGAGCTCAATGCAAGGAAATACCAGAGATTGTCTTGCCACCATGTGCAGATAAGCCCTATGGATATTTGGGAGAACATCATCATCGAGCTTCCTTGTATCAAGATCATTGTGTGGGGTATACTCGAGGGGTTCTTCCTTCTCGACTTTCTTAAACAATTATTCCCAGTGGGGAAATGTTGTTTTGGCTCCAATGTTTGCCTCTGTGTCTTCGAAGGTTGGGGGTTGGACGAAGGCCTTCTTGGTAGCTGTCTTAATGACAGGCATTGGTTTGGGGGTGAATTCTAATTATCTTGCAACTGCTATGGAGGATCCCTCTCCTGCTTCTGGTTCTTGCAACTTTGGCGCTCTTGGGGACTTCCTGGTGGAGGGATTCTTCGGGGGCATTGTTCCTGCAATTAAAATGGCCCTTTAAAGATATGTACAGAGAAGCGTTGGGTTGTGAACATATAAAATGAAGCATAAAACACCACAAGTGGGTACATAACTGTAATTCTTGCAAAGATAGTTGCTTAATACTCACTGAACCTTGGAGGCCTTCTCCAGATTGTTAGCCTTGTTCTTCTGTTTGTTCTGAACTCCTTACCACGCATAATAGGATCATACACAATGACTCGAAAGAATATAAATGGAGAGATTCTATTCATCTTATCAATCAATTAATAGGAGTAATGAATGCAATTCTAAATAAACTACCATCAGATATATGCAAATAAATTCTAACTGGTTGATGACAGAAGTGCGAAGGAATATGCATTGTATCAACATGCTTAAATGGTCTCTTTTGATTTGTGCATGGATTAACAACTAATGTGTGATCCACAAATTAACTAACATTTTGAATGCATTGTACCTAATGAATCTAAGGATTAAAACGTCTCATCATGTCGCGTCTCTCTAGCGTGAAGATCGGGGATCGACTACTATATTTGTGCATACCTCTACTGGTATCTTCCTGATGAAAACTTTCGACGTCGATGATATTGGTTATCGGTGATCGGGGAAAGTTCAAGTGCACAGCTTCTTGGTGGGTTATCATATTCGTAACCTTCCTTCACCAAAAATGTTTCGGCAGTCGGTGGTCGGCGATACCACTCCTCTCCTTACGCGATGCTTACTTTTCACTTTCCTGCTAAAGCTGAATGGATTGGTCTTCGACGATATTTCTGCCAAAGCTCATTTACAAAAAAGATATACTTTTGTCCACCGATGCTAATGAATATTGGTGCTCAGCTATTTTGAACTTCTCAAGTGATTTTCGTCACCTTTAACCTTTAACGATGTTGAACTTCCTAAGCGTGTTGGGGAAATCTTTAGATTGTCGATTCCTTAAGTAGTTGTTAAGTCCTATTTAAAGTTATGATGATTCTTTGTTGTATGTTCAAGTAGACTTTAAACAATTCAAACATGAAACATAAAAGATACGAGAAAGAATAAGTTTCATACTGAAGTGAAAACAGACAGTGCAAAGGATCAAGTGGTACCCAAAAATTAGAAATCAACATAGACTTTTTAGGGTGTGTTGAGTGCTCAACAAGATCATTGAATCTACACCTCTATGAACAATTTTCCACTTCGGCACTTCGCGAGTATTGTGATTGCGAGCGGTGAAATATCTCTAAAGCTCAAAGTCCTAAAGTAATTATGAGTCGTAGATCTCAACGGGTAATTGAGACCGTCGATCTCTTCCCCTATTCGAAGGTTCATGAGTTTGGAGGACTGTGAGGTAAGAAAGGAATATTACTCAGAGCCCTGAAAAACCGAAGGCATGAAGTCCCAAAGTAATTGTGCACCGTTGATCTTAAATCAATGAGGACCGTTAAACTTTGTAACAAGTTGGTTATTCGTTCATTCAAATATTTGGAGGAATTGTGACCTTCACATGTCAAAACGACTGAAGCCCAAAGGCCATAATAACCTAGTTTTCAGACCTCGGTCACATGAGAAGTTGAAATTCAATTTTTTTTTCCCTCTCGAGTAAACTCAGTTAGCCCGATTTCTTCATTAGAGGGGCAACATTTGCTAAACAACAGAGCTTCGACTCCATAGATCTCATGCTCGAAAATTCAGATCCAACTAGATCAAAGATAAAGATGTGGTCTACCCCAATGTTTTTTTCCCAAAGTCACACTGAGGATTTTGTAGACCTGGTTTTATGGGAAACAGGTAAAGAACGAAAATCTCTAACAATTTTTTTGTTCAATTTTTTTCAAGATGACCATCTCTAGTGATTTAGGACCAACACAAGGATCGATTATTCTTGGAAAGAACTATGAATTTTTGTATATTAGAATGTGATCCTTCTTACAAGAACAAGAGTTATGGGATCCAATAAATCTTGGCTACATGGAACTAGATCCAACAGAATTTGTTGCCATGAGCAATCAACAGAGAACTTCTCAGGAAACACAGAGGAACAGAGAGAATAAGTCATAATTCTGGATTCAAAACTCAGTGGATGAATCATTTTTCTCATAAATCACAAGCGTTGTTACTTCAAAACAGGCCTGGGAGATCCTTAAATCAATTTACCAAGGAAATCACAGGTTCAAAACAGTTCATTTTGAGACTTTAAAAATGGCAGAGTCTGAAAATGTTGATCAATTTATGACCAGAGTCATGGGTATTGTAAACCATATCAGATTTACTAGTGAAGCCATACCTGATCAAATAATCATTGAGAAAGTCCTCAGAAGTCTTCCAAATAAATTCAAAATAGTTGTTATAGCCATCCTTGAATCCAAGCATCTGTCAAATTTTTTAACAGATGAATTAATGGGATCTCTATTGACACATGAGACCAGAATAAATCTCGAAGATGATTTAAACTCCAATGCCTTCAAGACTCAATTCTATTTCAGCAGAGGGAGAGGAAGATGCAGAAGAAAATTTCATCAAGGAAGAGGGATAGTTCCAAGTAACAATCACTCAAGCGAAGGTCACAGACAACAAAACCAGAATCATAATTTCCAGCCTCAAAGAGGCAGAGGGAGAAGAACGAATGATAAATAAACCATACAATGTTATTACTGCAAAAATTATAGGCACTATGGATATGAATGCCGGAAAAAGAAAGAACATAATCTCTTAGGAAGAGAACATGTCTCAAATCATGAAGGAGAAACCTCAAATGGTATGTTTCTATCATGCCACAAGACTAAACAACAACACAAATATCTATGGTTTATGGACAGTGGATGCAACAATCACATGACCAGTAACAAAGATTTACTTTCATGCATTGATTCTTCTATTTCATCTGATATTACACTTGGGAATGATTCCTTAGTCAAAGTTCAAGGAAAATGTATTGTACCTATTCTCACTAAACAAAATGTAAACAAAGATATAAACAATGTCTATCATGTTTCAGATCTGAAACATAATCTGTTAAGTGAAGGAAAACTTATTGAACATGGCTATAAGGTACTTTTTGAGGGATAATCATGTAGGATATATGACAAAACCCCCAGCAGACAAATGATTTTTGAAATACGCATGACTAGGAATAGAATGTTTCCCCTAACACTTAGAACTGCAAATATGATCCAATCATATGTGTTGACAATTGAAAACATCAACGTAGTTTCACCTACAAAGTGTTTCTAAAGCCTATTATTATAAAAACTAAATAATACTAGTAGGTGGGACYCCCTTGAATGATTTGAGAGAAGATATGATCATTTTTGTTATGATACTGTGCTGGAGAGGTTTACATGATCAATGTTGATATCATTGTTATTGATATGAGTTGAGCTTTCRTGATGTTGTTCCTTCATGATATTATAGCCTGTTATTCATTAATGGTGACTGTCCTTATTACACCTGCATAGAAAACAGGTTAGTAAAGATGCATTAAYGGAAGTTTTGAAGAAGGAAAGGTATTACAACAAGTGCAAAGGAACCTAGTTCTTCAATACTACATGCATAAAATATTTGTTGATCATCGTTAAACCCTAGCTAACAAGGAAATGGAGATGAAATTATGTTAATTACATTTTTTTATATATGCATGTGGTGAAATTTTTGGTGGCGCATTTTGGAAAGGTAATAATGCCATGGTTATGCTTTGGTTAATGGAATCGGTAGCTGATATACATATCTTATAAACGTTGATGCCTCATGGGAGTAATGGATTTTCAACTTTTATGGTGATTATGTTATGTTTTGGGTTGACGTCGATCACTCTATTGGTGATGATTCTATACATGATCATTTAGACTGTATAGTGGTCAAGCGATTTACTTGAGTTATATTGGGAATATAAACATGGGTGGTGCATTTGGCAAAGTGATAATGCAAATGGTTGAATTATTATGTGAAACTTGGATTACGTTATGGTTTAAATATGTAGATATTCTTGATGCATTGGTTGATTAATGGTGTTAATGGAAGGCTCGTTGGCATGTAATGTGGAGTAAATGAGTTACGGATGGAGGCGATGTGCATTTAATTCACATCACCTTTACCCTTCCCATTGACCGCCACTCTAATCCGACTATTGTTTGATCTTGTTGTTGTGTTCACGCTCCGAATTTTTAGTAGGGTGAAACCGCTCGACCACCTCTCATCTTAAGGATTTCAATTAACATGTATGTCTCTTTTGGCCATTCTAGACTTCACTCTGGTTATGAAATGATTTTGGCTCAATTGTGTGGGTTTGTGTTTGTTCTGAGTCTTGCAACTGTGTGGAATTTTTCTTTCGAATGGAAAGTGGATGGTTCTGCTATAATAGTTTTAAGTTCATCAAAGTTGTTAGTCTTCCTGGGTGAGAGTTATTTATCACCACTACGTTTTGGTTGGAGTTTTTTTTTAAATCATGGCTAAATGGTTGTATTCGTGATTGTTGGGTTTAACTAGAGTCATTTTCTCTTGTTCTGGCCCTGTCAAGGCACTCTCTCTCATTCACACGCGTCATAGGTTTTCTTGTGCATACACCTGTGGTGTCAAAGTTTCACTGTAATTAATTATGTTCCTACTGTGAAGGCTATCATGCACACCCTTAACACTCTATACTGGAGTTGCATAGGGGGAATGTCGAATCTACCAAGTGGTTATCGGTTATTATGGTCTATTGCTTTGAATGCGGCCTCACCCGTTGGTCATATAATGGTCGTGTTATTATAGCTTTTTGTCATTGCCTCTATGATAATAGCATGAGATTTACATTGCAATTTTCACTTCTAAACGTTCACAGTCCCAACCTGATGTCAAAGAACTCATTTTTTTTTAATGTAAGGTCTTTTCCCGTTTTGATTGGGTGTGTGGGTATACACAAATACCACGGCTTGATCGGTTGATTGGTTTTTCCCTACCACAGTGGCGAATTGTTGATAATGTACAGTCCCTATTTTTGCACTCATGGTGACTTGGTCGATGGCTAACATTGGTCACAAGGGTTTGGTATTGATCACACATGTCACGTCTCGTATATGATGTTTTGTGAAGTAGAGGATTAGATTGGATATTTCTACTGCATATTTTCTTGTTGGTAGAACAAGATTGAGTGTGTGCGGCCTAGTCACTCATAGGAGACTTAATAATTAGCCCAGAATGATGTTTTGAGTTATGTCGTGGTCATAGGTTGTTGTGTGATTATTGGAAATAATACACCGTGGGTTTCTCTCAATTGTGCACCATGTATAGAATGGATGAATTGTTTTTATTCTCAGTGATACCCACTGAGTTTTAAGTGCATTATTTATTGCAATTGATCATTGTTGATGACAGTTGTGTTGGATATTTGGATCATTTTTTAAGTTGCATTGAGATGTTTTACAGTGGCACGGTTAGATGTCTTCGGAAATTTACTTCTTCATAGCCTGTGTCTAAATGTTGATTGTTGTTTGTATACTGAAATGCCTTTTTAGGAATGGCATGTGAAGTTTGATTGTTTTGGTTTTCCACTGCATATATATGTGGGAATTAATATGAATATAGATCTTGATTAGATCTATTAGAGAAATAGTGTCTTCATTATTATTTTGAAAGAACGACTTCTAAATATAGATATGGATTGAAGAAATGTATGGCAGTAGTGGATGTTAATGATTATAGATTGGGAATGAGTGTTGTTGTTGACTGTTATAAAATGCATAATGTACAAATAAAAGGAACAAAACMTCTTACAAATTGTGTGAAATACTTCTACTGTAATGGMTCTATGTTGGATATTAATCGACAGTGAAATTAGGCCAATACACAGAAATTATTACTCAGTCATCTGATTGTTGGTTCATGCATATTTTTCTTACTACAAAATATGTTATGGATTGCTTGATTAATATCATGAACATTAAACATTCCCCCCCCCCTCTCATTATCTCATTTTATGTTAATTACAACCCCCTCACATATCCCAGATTCATGTTTTCACTCTCTGTTCTGATATTGATTACATCTAGGAGAATTTGTGTTATATTGGTTAAAAGTGGCATAATTCTATGTGGATTGCAACGAGCTTTATTGGTTTGCTTACAATTGATTGTTGTTATCATTGAGCAGTGACCATATATCTACCCTTTCATTATATCAATTTTCACTAATTATAAACCCTTCATGTATCCCTGAACATTGTTTCACCCCCCTGCTCATTGATTAACAATAAAACAATTTGTATGGATTGGATTGCATGAGCCTGATACATTTTGAGCCAAATCTATTTCGTATTTTTAAGAGTTGTCATCAATGGCTATTTAAAAGACTATTTTCTAATTTATTAAACATGGAGGATGAGTTTTTTCAGTTGAGGGAGCCATGGCCGAGGAAATAAATGTAAAGGTAATTGAAATCGAGGCCTGAGAAGGCTCGGGTTCTCTATACATTTGACATTGTTTCAGAAGAGGTTGGCCAAATGTTTCATGCAGGATTCTTTGATTGGATTGGGCAATAAAAAGTACGACCTAGGCCTAAAAGGCCTCTTTTCCAAGCCTCGCAATGGCAGATTGAATTCAGGGATTTCGGACAGCATGTTCTATTTTGGATATATTAGTATTATTTTGAAATAACTTCAATTTTCATGAGCTAAAATTGCCAAAAGTAAATATGTTGATGGGAGGCACAAGGAGGTGTTTTCTTAACTAATGGATTATGTTATGATATTTATGATGGTTATGAACTAAAGGAAGTCACAAGCGTTCCCACCTACTAGTTATTATTTATTTATGACCCTTATTACAATTATTACTTGTCTTTCATTGTTCTCTTTCTTGATAGCAGGGTCTTATTGTAGACAACAATATTCAGGGCTGAATCAAATCATTCAGACACTTGTTCTTCAGAGGTGTTGATCTATCTTTGATAGTATGTGTAGACTTGTCTGTTCTTGAATTAATTTTCATGACTTATAAAGGATATTGTGTAGAGTCGAGTGGGCAACAATCTATGGAAATATGATCCAACTTTTAGAGTTCATTTTTGGTTCTCTGTCAAAGGTCCTTTTGTATGTTCCATCAGCGATTTCTAACTTTGACTTTTGTCCAAGATTTCTATGTGAAGTTTTGTAAAGAAAATGACTCTTTGGTGAATTGGAATGAAATAAAGGATTTCTTTATATCTCATATATCTTGAGTATCATCTTGGTCTCTTTACTTATATTCTTACATTTATTTCAATGACTGATATATTCAGAAAATTACATAAAAAGTGAATTTCCAGCAAGCTTTTTGTTGATAAAAGACTAGCCTAAGCACTTGTAATTAATACTTGTGAGTTAGGATATATATTTTTTTGGGCTATAAACATAGGGTGATATTCTTGTCTACTTTACTTTAGCCAAGTAAAGTCTTAAAATGCTTGAGTAAGATCAGTTCATATATTTTCCTCAACATTTGTTTGGCGACCATACTAGCGAGATCTTCGATATCTCTCTAGTTAAATTTTATACTCATTTTTCATCGATACATCTTTCTTTTTTTTATTTTGATTCCTTGACTGTTTTTATATCCATGATTGTTCTGGTTGCAAGATAGCCCAATCTTGAGCCCAATCTCCAAGACCAGAATAACATTTCTTTGAACCTGTTCCATACCATTTTAGACACTGCTAGGACCCGTGTTGAGCTTAACCATTCTTGGGCAGCAATTGAAAAAGATATTAGTATTCAAGAACAATTGGAAGCTAGACATAGGAAACCTATAAATCAACATTAACATTTTTGTTCCTTTAGTTTTGGCTTTTCTTTCATGTCCTTAGATTCTCCTTACTTGGTGGATTTCAAAAGGTTTTTTCCTGGTTTAATGTGGATCTTCATGGTTTTGATCCAGGTCTTGTTCATCATATCATGAAACTATCTAGGCAAAAACAAAGACTTGTTAACTCTGCACTAAAAGAAACATTTCGTAGGGAGTCGAGGAATTTGTCAAGGACTAAATTTGTTTTTTAGTCCAAGCTAAATGGGTTTCCAAATGGGAACCTGCTTCAAAGACCATTGATAATATTAGAACCTGCATTAGTCTTCGAACTTTCACACAACCGATTATGAGAAATCCTTTCCCCCTTCTCAACATAAAAATGTTTCTACAAAAGGTTGTAGAGTTACACTTAGAGCCCTTACCTGACAATTTGTTTTGTTAAGATAAAATCAAGGTAGAAGGGGAAAATATTCACAAAACCACTTTTACTAATAATTGAGATACTATGTCTTACAACTACTAGCCTTCTGGTTTATTTGATACAAGTGTCACCTTAAAATGGCCTATACACACAAAGTTCGATGAGTTGGTTAGTCTCCATGCTTATCTTGACGATTTAATCATATCCATCAAAGGGCTGATAGTTACATCAGAATTTCAAGTGTTAGGTCATTTCCAAGTTACTCTTGTCTTGGACACTAACTCAAAAATTTCAAAGGAATTACAGAAACAATGATTTTCCCACGCCATTAACAGTCCTCATTTAAATTATTGTGAGGGACTAGTGTGAAAGATATTTTGTTGATTGTATTCTTCTGTATACTAGTAGTTTAGCTCTGCTTTCAATTTTTGTGCTTCTTTGTTCTGCTTTACAACACTTTGATTTATTCTTTCTGAGTTGAATTTTTTCTGCGTTTTATTCTTTCACTGCTATTGTTTTAATTTCTACATTCCGACCTCTGCTGCATTTTTTGTCTTTATCATCTTAAGTGTTAGGTCAATATAGAATGTTGGATCAGTTCTTACACAATGACACCTTCGCAAAGCATTGTTAGTCGATAAAAATCGATCTTACACAGTTGTTATGCTCTCCTATGAAGGGCCTTTGAATTTGTTACATATTTTCGTTGTTATCTTACGAGGAATTGGTTGTTTCCCTTTTCTTCATCCATCAAGATCTTAAAAGAAAACCTATAGGTCCTCCTCTTTCAAGTTTAGAGTATTTTTCAGTCAAATTATTATGCATACAGTGGTAAAACCCATCATACTTAACACTTTTCCATGAGTTATTCCCAAATTCCTGGTCACCTTTCCATTAAATCTGATCACTTCCCCCTGTTGCATAATCATTTGAGTTACGTCTGCTTGGAATTACTATTCTTGGTTTGTGGAACCATGAGTTCTGATTTCTAATCTGTTAAAAATAGATTTCCCTATGGAGTCGCCAGTTTGTTAACGATTGAAAACATCAACGTAGTTTCGCCTGCAAAGTGTTGCTAAAGCTTATTATTATAAAAACTAAATAATACTAGTAGGTGGGACCCCCTTGAATGATTGGAGAGTAGATATATTCATTTTTGTTATGATAATGTGCTGTAGAGGTTTACATGATAAAATTTTATATCATTGTTATTGATGTGAGTTGATATTTTGTGATGTTGTTACGTCATGATATTACAACCTGCTATTCATTAATGGTGAATGTCCCTATTGCTCCTGCATAACAAACATGTTAGTAAAGCTACATTAAGGGAAGTTTTGAAGAAGTCAAGGTATTACAACAAGTGAAAAGGAACCTAATTCTGCAATACTACATGCATAAAATATTTGTTAATCATCGTTAAACCCTAGCTAACAAGGAAATGGCCATGAAATTGTGTTATTTACATTTTTTATATATGCACGTGGTGGAAAGTTTGGTGGAACATTTTGCAAAGGTAATAATGAAATAGTTATTCTTTGGTTAATGGAATCGGTATTTGATATACATATGTTATAAATGTTCATAGCTCATGGGAGTAATGGCTTTGCGATTTTTATGGTGATTATGCTATGTTTCGGGTTAATGTCGATCACACTATTGGTGATGATTCTATACATGATCATTTATTTTGTATAGTGGTCAAGCGATTTATTTGAGTTATATTGGGAATATAAATATGGGTGGCGCATTTGGCAAAGCAACAATGAAAATGGTTGAATTATTATGTGGAACTTGGATTATGCTATAGTTTAAATATCTTGATATTCTCGATGCATTGGTTGATTAATGGTGTTAATGGAAGGCTCGTTGGCATGTACTGTGGAGTAAATGAGTTATGTGTGGAGGCGACGTGCATTTACTTCACGTCATGTTTACCCTTCCCATTGGACGCCACCCTAGTCAAACTATTGTTTGATCTTGTTGTTGTGTTCACTCTCTGGATTTTTAGCAGGGTGAAACCGCTCGGCCACCTCTCATCTTAAGGATTTCGATTAACAGGTATGTCTCTTTTGGCCATTATTGACTTCACTCTGGTTATGAAATGGTTTTGGCTCAGTTGTGTGTGTTCTTGTTTGTTCTGAGTGCTGCAACTGCGTGGAATTCTAGTTTCGAATGGAAAATGGTTGGTGTCGTTGTAATACTTTTAAGTTCATCAAAGTTGTTAGTCTTCCTGGGTGATAGTTCTTTGTCACCACTACATTTTGGTTGGAGGATTTTGTTTAAATCATGGATAAATGGTTGTATTCATGATTCTTGGATTTAACTAGGGCCCTGTTCTCTTGTTTTGGCCTTGTAAAGGAACTATCTCTCATTCACAAGCGTCATAGGTTTCCTTGTACGTACACCTACAGCCTCGAAGTTTCACTATAGTTCATTTTGTTCCTTTTGTGAATGCTACCGTGAAAACCCTTAACCCTCTAGACTAGAGTTGCATAGGGGGACTGTCGAATCTTCCAAGTGGTTACTGGTTATTATGGTCTATTTCTTTGAATGTGGGCTCACCCATTGGTCATATAGAGGCCGTGTTGGTATAGCTTTTAGTCACTACCTTTGTGATAATAATGTGATATCTACATTGCAATTTGCACATCTAAAAGTTCACAGTCCCAACCTTATGTAAAAGAAATTAGTTGTTGTTAATGGAAGGGCTCTAGCAGTTTTGATTGGGTGCATGGGTATATGTAGCTACCATGGCTTTTTCGGTTGATTGGTTTTTCCTTACCACAGTGGTGAAATTTTGGTAATGTACAGTCCCTAGTTTTGCACTCATGGTGACTTGGTCAATGGCTGACATTGGTCACAAGGTTTAAGTATTGATCACACATGCTGTGTCCCGTAGATGATGTTTTGTGAAGTAGAGGATTGGATTTGATATTTCTACTGCATCTTTTCTCATTGGTAGAGAAGGCTTGAGTGTGTGTGGCCTGGTCACTCACATGCGACTTAATAATTAGCCCAGAATGATGTTTTGAGTTTTGTCGCAGTCATAGGTTGCTCTATGATTATTGGAAATATTATACTATGGTTTTCTCTCAGTTGTGCACCATGTATAGTATGGATGACTTGTTTTATGCTCAGTGATACCCACCGAGTTTTAAGTGTGTTATTTATTGCAATTGATCACTATTGATGATAGTCGTGTTGGATATTTGGCTCGATTTTTAAGTTGCATTGAGATGTTTTACAGTGGCATGGTTAGATGGCTTCGGAAATTTACTTTTGCATAGCCTGTGTCTAAATGTTGAATTTTGGCTATATAGTCAATTGCATTTTTAGCCATGGCATGTGAAGTTTGATTATTTTTGTTTTCCACTGCATATATATGCAGGAAAAAATATGAATACAGATCTTGATTGGCTCTATTACAAAAATAGTGTCTTCATTATTATTTTGAAAGCACAACTTTTAAATATAGATATGGATTGAAGAAATGTATGGAAGTAGTGGATGTTAATAATTATAGATTGGGAATGAGTGTTGTTGTTGACTGTTATAAAATGAAGAATGTACAAATAAAAGGAACAAAACCTCTTACAAATTGTTTGAAATACTTATGTTGTAATGCATTGTGTTGGATATTAATGGACAGTGAAATTAGGAAAATACACATGAATTATTACTCAGTCATATGATTGTTGGTTCATGCGTATTTTTATTACTGCAAAATATGTTATGGATTGCTTGATTAATCTCATGAAGAGTAAACATCCCCCCCGCCCCTCATTATCTCATTTTCCACTAATTACAACCCCCTTACATATCCCAGATTCACATTTTCACTCCTTGTTCTGATATTGATTACAACTAGGAGAATTTTTGTGTTATATTGGTTAAAAGTGGCAGAATTATGTGTGTATTGCAGTGAGGTTTATTGGTTTTCTTATAGTTGATTGTTTTTATCATTGAGAAGTGACCATATCTCTACCCTTTCATTATATCATATTTTCACTAATTATAAACCCCTCATGCATCCCTGAACATCTTTTCACCCCCCTACTCATTGACTAACATTAAAACAATTTGTATGGATTGGATTGCATGAGCCTGATACATTCTGAGACAAAACTATTTTGTATTTTTAAGAGTTGTCATGCATGGATATTTAAAAGACTATTTTCTAATCGATTACACATGTAGGATGAGTTTTTTTTAGTCGAGGGAGACATGGTCAAGGAAATAGAGGTAGAGGTAACTGAAACCAAGGCCCAAGAAGGCCCGAGTTCTCTATACATTTGACGTTGTTTCGGAAGAGCTTCGCCAAACATTTCATGCAAGATTATTTGATTGGATTGGGAAAGAAATAGTCCAACCTAAGCCTGAAACGCCTCCTTTCCAAGCCCCATAATGACAGATTGACTTTGGGGATTTTGGACAACATGTTCTATTTTGGATATATCAGTATTATTTTGAAATAACTTCAATTTTCATGAACTAAAATTGCCAAAAGTAAATATGTTGATGGGAGGCACAAGGAGGTGTGTTTTCTTAACTAATGGATTATGTTATGATAGTTATGATGGTTATGAACTAAAGGGAGTCACAAGGGGTCCCACCTACTAGTTATTATTTATTTATGACCCTTATTACAATTATTACTTGCCCCCCTAACTAAAGTTAGTTGAGTCTTTTAATTAACTTAACTAATGAGTTGATTTAACTACTTCAACCAATTATAACTTGTTAAAGGCAAGAGGAAAGGGAGGAACAGGAGGAGGATAGAATATAAAGCATGCTGAGGTTTGCTCCTTGAGTTTGTGTTGATATAGTTCAGTTTTCATTCATTGATATATTCAGCATAGCCTAATTCTCTTTTGTGATAGCAGGGTCTTATTGTAGACAACAATATTCAAGGATGAATCAAATCATTCAGAAACTTGTTCTTCAGAGGTGTTGATCTATCTTTGCTAGTCTATGTAGACTTGTCTATTTGTGAATTAATTTGCATGACTGATAAAGGCTATTGTGCAGAGTCGAGTGGGAAGCAATATGTGGCAAGATGATTCAACTTTTAAAGTTCATTTTTGGTTTTTTGTCAGAGTTCCTTTTGTATGTTCCATCGGGGATTTCTAAGTTTGACTTTGGTCCAAGATTTCTATGTGAAGTTTTGTAAAGACAATGACTCTTTGGTGAATTGGAATGAAATAAAGGATTTCTTTATATCTCATATATATTGAGTATCATCTTGATGTCTTTACTTATGTTCTTACATTTATTTCAGTGACTAATATGTTCAGAAAATTACATAAAAAGTGAATTTCCAGCAAGGTTTTTGTTGATAAAATACTAGCCTAAGCACTTGTAATTAATACTTGTGTGTTAGGATATATATTTGTGTTGGCTATAAACATAGGGTGATATTCCTGTCTACTTTACTTTAGCCAAGTAAAGTATGAAAATGCTTGAGTAAGATCAGTTCTTATATTTTCCTCAACAATATGCACAAAGGGCATCCACCCTTAATGAAACTATGGTTTGGCATGCAAGATTTGGACATCTACTCTTTTAGAGTCTAAGCCTTCTACAAAAGCACTCCATCGTCAAAGGTATACCTATAGTCAAAGAGAAAAATCCCCCATGTGAGTCTCGCAATCTTGGAAAACATAAGAGAACTAGTTTTCCACAGTCCTCCACTCAAGACAAACAACACGTAGAGTTGGTTCACACTGTGATCCAGATTTTATTAGCATAATGAAATGAATACAGATTATTAAAAGATTCTTAACACAAAATAACAGAGATACAGTAAAACTTGTTTTCTATTCAATAAGGAAATAACTTGAAACTGTAAAATGCAGTGGAAAACAAGCTTGTTGGAATGGTGGTGAATTATCTCTGAGAAGAGATGTGATGACTGTGCTCATTCGCAAGAATATGGTTACAATGAGGCTCTGAAGGCATTTTAAAATAAATAGGAATGTCAAAAACCCTAGACATCCAAAAACCTAAACCGAGGAGATGAAGCACGAAAATTCATGTGGGCCCCGTTTGGGTAAGCTAGTACATCAACTTCCCGGGGTCATAAATTTTGCATATGATCTTCATTTTAGGTGCATGATACCCTGTTGGAAATTTCTAACCGAGAAGAAAAAATTTCAACTGCCCCATCGCAAGGCTTTGAGCAGTCCCTTGGGGGCCAAATCCCCAAAAAACGTCATTTAGGGCCTCAAAACGACCCTAGAAGTTTGGAACCCGAAAAACTGTCGAACAACTGCCAAGGTGGAAAACTGTTTTTCAAGCTAGTTGAATAGGTGGGTGGCCACCGATATCCACCTATATCAATCCTCCCTCCTTAGGAAGAAATGACCTCCATTGCATTGAGCTCCCCCATTAGATGAGGAAATTTTTGTTGAATGTTTCCCTGGGTGAGCCACTTGCCTTGGTGCAGGAGTTGCCCTATTTTGATGACTCGATAAATTTGGATCCTTTGTTGTCGAGTGCCCTTGATCTATGTGTCCACAATATGATCATTGGATGCATGTTTCATGTAGCCAGGGTTGTGATTTGTTGGTGTCAACCTCTCTGCTATCTCTAAGGTTTCCAGTAATGGTGAGAAATATGGCCGAAGGAGAGCCATGTTGAAGACTAGATGTAGACCAAGGAAGGGGGGAATGTTGAGCTCAAAATCATTTTCACCCACAGACTTGGTGATGTTGTATGACCCATAATGGAGTGGGAGAAGCTTCTGATGGGGCCCTGTAAGGCATTCTTTATGAAAATGAAACCAAACTTTGTCGCCCATCAGAAACTTATGTGGCACCTAATGTTGATCATGGCGCTACTTGTACTTGGCATTATACTTCTGTAGAATATCCTGAACTTGTTGGCATATTTGTTGGATCCTCTCAATGAATCAGGTGGCTTTGTCAACTTCTGGTGGAGTAGGGGACGATTCGGTCGAGGTGGTCGCCAGGGGTAGTGAAACATCCATGGGGACCAATGGATGGAATCCCAACCCCACCTGAAAGGGGTTGTGGCTAGTTGAGATATGCAGGGCTCGGTTGTAGCTATGATCAATATAGGAAAGACTCTCATCCCATGTGCGGGGTTTTTTTGAATTGTACATGCCTAGGATATGTACGACCATCTGATTGGCGACCTCAATTTGGCCATCTGTCTGGGGTTGGAAGGAAGTGGATTTGGTGAGGTTGGTATCCAGCATTGACCAAAATGAGTTGAGAAACCGACTGTCACGGTCTGAGATAATGGTTTGTGGGATCAAAAAATGTACCCATACACGTTCAAAAAAAATCTTAGTAGTGACTTCTGCTGTGATGTTCTTCTTCCAGGTGGCTAAAATTGCCAACTTGGAAAAGCAATCAACAACCACAAAAACACATTCATTTCCCCTCTTGGTGGACGAGAGGCCTGACATGTAGTCCATTGATATCGATTCCCACAGCCTATTAGGAGTAGGAAGAGGGGTGTACAAGCCATGTTTATTAATGGTCGATTTGGAAATAGCACAGACAGTGCGAGACCTGATATACTTTCTGACATCCTATCAAAGTTTCGACCAGTAGAAATGTTTCTGCAACACTACCACTATATTTTCGACGCCAAAGTGGCCTTCCACCCAATTGTAGTGAGCTTCCAAAATCATCTTCACATGCTTGCTTGATGGAACATAGATATGGCCCAGATGACACAACATCCCATCCTAAATATGAAAATTAGCGACCACTCAGTTGGAACCCAACATTTGGTAGGCGGTGGAGAAGTCAGGGTCTATATCGTAGAGGTGGCGCCATCTAAAGGTCTTGTGGCCACAAGAGTCTAGCACTGTGGTGAGTGTCGTGACTGGAGGTCGGCTGAGGTAGTCAGCGAATTGATTGGTACTTATTTTTTTATACTTCATGTTGAGGTGGAACTGTTGTATGTATGTTGACCACTTCTAATTGCGGTCATTTTGAAATTTTCCTTGGGTCTGCATTAAATGTAGTGTCTTGTGATCAGTGTGGATTAATATCTCCTTCCCAAGAATGTAATTTCTCCACTGGTGACAGGCTTTCATAATGGAGTACATTTCTTTGTCGTAAGTAGATTAATTATGGATAACATCTGATAGTGTCTCACTATGATATTCCATGAGGTGGTCGTGTTGAGTGAGAATGATGCCCATAGCATACTCTAAAGCATTTTTTTCGATATCAAAGGGATGTTGTAGGTCCGGTAATGAAAGTACCAATGATGAGCACAAACGTTCGTTCAAGTCATCGAAGGCTTTCTGTTGGGATAGGCCCCACACAAATGTTTCCTTACCACCACCCATGGTTACTTGGTTGAGGGCCCATGTGATATGAGAGAATCCCATCACAAAAGCTCCAAATTTTAGTGAGTGTTGTTGGGGATAGTCAGTCATGGATGACCTATATATTGGCTGGATCCACATGCACACCATGTTGATCAATGATGTACCCTAAGTAATGGACCTTGTCCATGACGAAGGAGCATTTTTCCAAGTTTGCATATAGTTTATGATGTCACAGGGTGTGCAAAACCTGCTCAATATGTTGCAAGTGTTCCACCCAATTCTTGTTGTAGATGAGGATGTCATCCAGATACACCACTACAAAATTATTTGTGAAAGGTCGTAGGATATTTTCCATCATCCTCATAAAAAATTTTGGAGCATTTGTGAAACCAAAGGTCATGACCAGCCATTCAAAAAGACCTTCTTTTGACTTGAAGGTAGTATTCCATACATCTGTCTATTCTATTGGGACCTGGTGATAGCCAAACTTCAGATCAATCTTACTGAAGTATTTGGCCCCCGTGAGCTGATCAAGGAGGTCGTTGATTTGGGGAATTGGGTACCAGTTTCAGACTATGATTTTATTTAAGGCTCGGTAATCAATGCAGAGTCACAAGGTCCTGTCTTTCTTCTGCACCATTACAATTGGGCTCCCACAAGGTGATGAAATGGGATGGATGTGCTCCTTATGGAGCAGTTCTTGGATCTTCCTCTTGATCTCCTCATTTTCTAATAGAGAGTGGTGGTAGATTGGCCAATTGGGTAGTGGTTCACCTAGGGTCAGATCAATGGGATGCTTGACCTGGAAGTCTAGAGGTACCTCGATAAGAGAGGAGAATATATCTGAGTATTCTTCCAAGACGTTATCCACTTGCTTCTCTTATGTGGAGAGAATGGTCGTGGAGGCCCTGGATGTGGATGCGATATTTCTCTCACTCTGAGAGTGAATCATGAAGAAGACAAATTTATCATTCTGAGATATGACCTTCCTGCATTTCTTGGCAAAGATCAAGGAAATATCACTAGGAGGGACTCCCTCATCTATCCTGTACAATTTCTTGTTCAAAGTAATAATAACACTATGAGGCCTAGACTCGTATACAACATCACATTTCCATAAACAGGGTTGGCCCAAAATAATATTACAAAATTAGAGAGGAGAAACATCACACAATACGTCATCTTTGAAGGGCTTGATGTCGTACAACAGTCTACACTGTTGGCTGAAGCGGAGATCACTTCCTTGGCGGAACCATCCAATGGTGTAGGGTTGTGGGTGAAGCATTATTGCAAGGGA
>ML804020.1:39106-50151 GCA_009831015.1 Picea engelmannii | reverse complement strand
AGAAAAATACCCTTCTAGTAGATTCAATCACTTTCCTACAACATCTGCATCTATTTGACATTCAAATATAGGAATATCGAAGTTGATTTGCACCTTGAAGGGGGAAGTGCCTCTACTCAATGAATATGCATCTCCTGTTGGTAGCCGCCGAAGGATTTGCACGAAACTATCCATTATCTCGTTCCTCTATTGCGTGAGGGCTTCCTCAAGAAACATTTTGAAAGGATCTCTTGTCCTGTCATATTTCTTTTATCCCAACATGAGAGGTCTCTTGGGCGTGCAATATCTTTTTTCCTCAAGACAAACAAGCTCGAGACCCAATTCTTTGTACCCTGACCTCGTTGGGGACATGCATTAAGATGGCAAGGAGAAGACCTCTTTGATACCATTGATCCAGATTTTATGAGAAGAACGAAATGAATACATATTATTAAAATATTAATAACACAAAATAACATATATGTAGTAAAACTAGTTTTCTATTCAATAAGGAAATTATCTGAAACTGTAAAATACAACGAAAAACAAGCTTTATGAAATGGTGGCGGCTTATCTCTGAGAAGAGATGTGACGGTTGCACTCATTCCCAAGAAGATGGTTACAATGAGGTTCTGAAGGCCTTTTACAATAAACATGAATGTCAAAAACCCTAGACATCCAAAAACCCAAACCTAGGAGATGAAGTGCCAAAAGTTAGGTGGGCCCCGTTTGGGTAAGTTTGTACATCAACTTCCCAGGGTTGTAACTTTTGAATACGATCTTCGTTTTAGGCACACGATAGCCCATTGGAAATTTCTAACCGAGAATAAAAATTTTCAGTTGGCCTAGGGAAGTGCCATCACCAGTCCCTTGGGCTCCAAATCCCCCAAAAACATTGTTTAGGGACTCAAAACGGCCCAAGAAGTTTGGAACCCAAAAAACTGTTGAAAAATTGCCAAGGTGGAAAACTGTTTTCAAGCTAGTGGAATAGGTGGGTGGATAGTGATATCCACATAGATCACACTGACCTATGTGGACTAATGAAAAAAAATTCAATAGGTGGGTGCTTTTATTTCCTAACATTTATTGATGACTTTAGTAGGAAAATATGGATCTATTTTCTCAGACACAAGTCTGAAACTTTTTCAAAGTTCAAAGAATTCAAGGTTGAAGCTGAAAAACAAAGTGGGAAATATGTGAAGACTTTTAGGTCAGATGGAGGAGGAGAATACAACTCCAATGAATTTGCAAATTTCTTCAAATCACAAGGAATCATTATACAAAATACAACTAGGTATACTCCACAAAAAAATGGAGTGGCTGAGAGGAAAAATCAGACAATAATGAACATGGAAAGAAGCCTTCTCAGAGAGAAATGTCTATCAAATCTATTTTGGGATGAAGCAGTAGAATGATCAGTTTATCTCTTGAATAGATCTCCAACTACTAGTCTCAAGATGAAGGTCCCTCAAGAAGCATGGAGTGGGACAAAGCTAAATGTTGCTCATCTCAAGACATTTGGATGCATAGCATTCACTCACATACCTTTCGAATTGAAAAAAAAACTTGATGATAGAAGTGAGAAATGCATTTTTGTTGGCTATAATGAGACATCCAAAGCCTACAAACTCTACAATCTAATTTCAAAGAAACTAATTCTCAATAGATATGTCAAATTTGTTGAAAATGAATTCTTGAGTGAGTCTAAAAATTGCCCTATGGATAGTCAAAATCCATTGATGTCACTTCTTGAAAACACATACAATTTAGGAAAACAAACACATCATCCTGTCCTTCCAAGATTGCAAGTACAAGGACAGCCTGAAATTCCTTGGGACAACTCTACTTCAAGCAGAAACTCATCCTATGAACTTCAAAATCAGAGAACTCGAATCTTGAGAGAAATCCATTAGCAACTGGATGGTATTGATCAACACAATATGTTTTCATTAATGTCATGTCAAACTACATATTTTAAAGAGGAAGCTAAAGAGATAGATTGGGTTCAAGCCATGAACCAAGTGATCGAATCCATTGAGAAGAGCAAGACATGGGATCTTCTTGATCTTCCCAGACACAGGAAAAGTATTGGTTTCAAGTGGGTTTACAAAACTAAACTCAATGAAAAGGGGAAGATTGAAAAACACAAGGAAAGACTTTTTGCCAAAGGATTCTCACAACAACTAGGCATTGATTATGGTGAAACTTTTGCTCTAGTAGAAAGGTTGGACACTGTAAGGAATCTCTTATCCATACAAACTAAAAAGAAATGCCAAGTATACCATATGGATGTCAATTCAGCTTTCCTGAATCATGTCTTAGAAGAAGAGTTCTATGTAGATCAACCACCTGGATTTGAAGTCAAAGAGAAGTCAACCAAAGTGTATCAGTTGAAGAAATCCTTGTATGGCTTAAAGAAAGCTCCAAGAGATTGGTACAACATAATTGAAACTTACCTAATCAAGATTGGTTTCAACAAAAGAAAAAATGAGCCAAATCTATACACCAAAACAAATCAGCAAGGTAAAATTTTGATTGTATGTTTATATGTTGATGACATGATATATAATGGAAATCTTGAGTTAAACAGTTTTAACCATGACATGCAATATGAGTTTGAGATGACAGATCTTGGAAAACTGAAATATTTTTTTGGGATTGAGGTTGATCAATCAACCAAAGAAATTTTTGTTTGTCAGCAAAAGTATGCAACAAACATCATCAAAATATTTTTCATGGAAGACTGCAATCCAAAAAAAACTCCTATACCCCTAGGCACACAATTGATCAAGCAAGATGAATGCCCTACAGTGGATTCTACCTTGTACAAAATTTTAGTAGGAAGTTTATTGTATCTTACAACAACTAGGCCTGATATTATGTATGCAACCAACTTTATTTCTAGGTTCATGGAAACCCCCAACGATTCTCACTGGAAGATGGTGAAAAGGATTCTAAGATATGTTGCAGGCAATCTCAATTTTGGCTTATGGTACACTCAATTTGATGATAATCATCTCTTTGGTTACACGGACATTGATTTTGGAGGCAGCCTAGATGACCGCAAAAGCACCTGAGGACATTCTTTTCACCTAGGCACGAACCTTATTTCTTGGGCATCAAAGAAGAAGCCCATTGTATCAATATTTTCTGTAGAGGCAAATTATGTCATTCCTACCTCAGCTTCATGTCAATCGGTGTGGCCGAGAATACTATTGAATGTAATGTCACATACATAAAAGTAGCCAACTCTTATCTTTTGTGACAACACTTTAGGAATTGATTTATCCAAAAACCATGTGTTTCACAAGAAAATCAAGCACATTGACACTCTCTTTCACTTCATATGAGAGCTATTCAATAACGGTGACATCGCACTTCAATTTTTTGGCTCACGAGATCAACTCGCATACATTTTTACAAAGCCACTAAGAAAATCCATTTTTGATTTTCAGAGACAACACTTGGGCATTATCAGTGCTGATGTTTGTAACTATTGAGTTTAAGAGCGAGTGTTAGTTATTATTGGGTATGTGTTATATTCTTTGCATGTGTGTGTGTGGGCGTGTCAGATTCAACAACTGCGTCTAACAATCCCTTGTAGTAGTGCTTTGTTTGTGTCATGTACGTTGGGTTCTTTCCTTGGGGGGTCCTGGGGGGGGGCAGGTATGCCCCCCTGGTTACGCGCAGCACCTCAAATTTTTTTTTTGGGCAGTTTTTGCTATTTTTAGCGAATTTTTCTATTTTTAGCAGTTTACTAAAAATAACCCCGGTTTTAGGGATTAGGGTTTTGGTATCTAGGGAATACCTAAAACATTGTATATTTTGTATAGTGAATGGTGAAATTGGATATAATGAATATAAGAAAGGTTTTCTCAGTTGAGGGTTTCCGGTATAAATCTCGGTGTACTATGTGAATGAGCCATTGATTAAATTATGTTTTTCTTTAGAATCTATATGCATTTCTTTACTTCACAGGTTTAAAACTTACATGTGGTATCTGAGCTCATTTTTAGCTTCAGAGGGATGCCTTTTTTGTTGAGGGTTTGGATCGGTCTTGATAGATCAAGTTTATCTTGGGTCTATGATAAACCTAGGTTTAGTGGGAGCTTTTGCAATGGTGATTTGAGTGCAGAAAGAGGAATGGAGAGTTCTTCTAGAATCGATATAGATAAATTCAATGGTAAAAAAATTGAGCTATGGAATTTGAAGATGGAGGACCTTCTTGTAGACAAAGAACAATGGATCATTGTGGACCCTGGTACACAACCAACTGGTACGCAACCTACTGGCAAACAAATGACTAGTACACAACCTACTAGTGCACGAACTACTAGTACACCACCTACTGGTATGTCGAAGGAAGATTGGGAGAAGTTGGACAGGAGAGCAAGGAGTACTATTAGACTCTGCTTCACAGATTCAGTTTTGTTGAATGTCTTAGGAGAATCTACAACCAAGGAAATATGGGATAAGTTGGGGAATTTGTATCAATCAAAGTCCCTGGTAAACAAGTTGTTTCTTCAAAAGAAGTTGTATCATCTTAGGACGGAAGATGGAGATTCTATGACAGAACATCTAAATGCCTTTAATACTCTGGTAAGTCAACTTGGCTCTGTTAATATTACGATTGCAGAGAAATATAAGTGTATTACTTTATTATGTTCTTTACCTGAATCTTGGGATAATATGGTTGTAGCAATAGGTAGTACAACTCAATCTACACTGAAGTATGAGGATGTAGTTGCATCCTTGTTATCTGAAGAGATGAGGTGAAAAATCATGGATGATCACAACAAATATACTTTATTTATAAGAGGGCGTACCCAAGACAGGAACCATGGTAAGCTGTCAGGGTGGAGATATAAATCTACAGGTAGATCTAAGTCTCCAAGAAAATCGTTGAGGAAATGTTGGAAGTGTGGTAAAACAAGGAATTATAAGAAAGATTGCAAGTCTAAGAAGGTTGAAAAACCAAAGGGATCTGATAGTACCAATTTCATAGAGGTGAAAACCTCTACTGAAGAAGGAGGTGATGTTTACCTGGCATCTACAAGTACACATGCAGACCGTGATGTGTGGTTGATCGACTCAGGTGCATCATACCATATGACTCCTCACAGGGAGTGGTTCTCGAAATATGAAAAATATGATGGTGGTGATGTATTCCTAGGAGATGACTCGACAACAAAAATCTTGGGACGTGGAAGAGTTAAGTTGTTGCTAAAATACGAAAGGATTAGAACCCTCCCTAGGGTTTTTCACATTCCAAAACTAGCCAGGAGCTTAATATTTCTAAGCAAGATGGAAGATGCAGGAGTGGATACTATATTTGGAAAGGGAACTTGCAAGATGGTATGAGGAGTAATGGTGTTGATGAGGGGAGTTCGGTGTGGAACTCTGTACAAGTTGTTGGGAAGCACTTTTACTAATGGGTGTAACAATTATTTTGTCCATGAGCAAAGAAATGAAGGAGACAAGACCAATACTGTCCCAGAAAAGAAGACCATGTTGTGGCATCAAAGACTGGGGCATATTGGAGAAAAGGGCCTGTGAACACTACATGATAAAGTTATGGTTGAAGGTATGTCTAATTGTTGGACAACGAGGAGGGGGGGTGAATCAGTTTTTACTATGCTTAAACAATTATGCTTATTTTAAACTCTTTACACAACATTTAATGACAATCACAATAATGCAGGGAAGTAAGCAATAGAACATTCATCATCAGTCACACAAATGAGATACATAGAGACAAATATTTCCTGAGGAAACCCATGCAAAGTAAAAACCTCTTCTTCTTTATATGATAAGTAATATTTACATTCTTTACATTATCATACATATGAGCACCAACTCATAATGAGGCTACAACCTCCGTTTTGAAAGCTGCTACTTGCTAAGAGAACCAACTCTCTAGATTCTCTAGCACCAACTAGAAGGAAGCACCAACTCCCTGGTTTTTTCTAGCACCAACTAGAAGGGAGCACCAACTCGTTGGTTTCTTTAGCACCGAATAGAAGGAAGCTACAAATCCCTATGTTCAAGCACCCACTTGAACCTCTGAGGACAATAGTCCTCCCTAGCTCCTCCCCACCACCCTGAAATATAAATCTTTGCTATTACGACTTATTACAATGATATAAAGTTCTTCAATGGATTACCAGTCTCATCATTGTTCTTCTACACTACGCTGCTATGTCTGCATCAGTGTCTTCTGCACACTCCTTGTGCTTTCTGTTCTTTTGCCTTTTATGCTCTCTGAGCCATGTCCCTTCAATGCACCATTCCCCTTCTGTGCATTTCTGCTGCTGCGCTCTGCCTCCTTTTTCACACCTCAATCACACACCATAGCAACAACCCCGATCTCTTCTTTGTTCTCCATTCTTATCATCTTTGTGTTCCTTATGCATGCAATATCCACCAAAATCCTCATGTCGATTACTCTACCTGATCATCATTGCAACTCTTCAGCTTCTCTGGTGGTTCAACCCATGCATCCAACATCACTGGGTGTTATGTTGAGATTTCTCATCCTGTCTGGTAGTTGAGACTCTTCATCTTCTCTATCATAGTCGAGCTAATCCTCTCTGTTGCAGTTATAGGATTCAATGCCCATCCATCTGTCAATTGCCTCTAAGAATAGTCTTCAATCACTAGAAGACGCCTCGAGCCTCTTCATCTTCTCTGGCGATCATGCTGAGGCCTCTTCAAGTCCTTTGGTAGAAACCATCAGTCGTTTCTAGCAGTTACACTGTGAAGTGCAACAATATCCCTCCAATCATATTCAAGTTCACCTGCACCATTGGATGGAGTTCGTAGGGTCTTGCATTTAATTTGTCGTTTCACATTTCGGCATTTCAGGATTCTTGTGGTTAAGGTTTCCTTATGCTTCATGTACTGATCCTTGAAACTCCAAAATTGAGCTTGGTTGCGCTAGCTCCTTCCTCCATCTTCCGCCAATGTGACTAATGGTTGTCACCACAAGCTGATCCAAAATGTATTTCACATTTCGGCACTTCAGCAATCCTGTTGTGAGGTGTCTCGACTCTCCAAGCCGCGATCTCTGAAACTCTGAAAAAGGAGCTTAGATGGACTAGCTTCGATAATTTTGGCATTTCATATTTCGACATTTCGCAAATTCTTGTTGCGAGGCATCTCGCCTCTCCAAGTCGCGATCTCCGATATATCCTGCATGTCACAATTTCACATTTCGGCTTTTCGTGATTTCACATATCGCGAGTTCGAGAGGTTAGGGAACCCCGTTCCTCGACTTTCCAGTCAGGGAAATGACGATATGTCTCCACGTGTCCTATGGACCCAACAGTCCAGTTCTTGTCATGATTTTGATACTTCACGGGCCTTCGTCATGTTTGATAAATGATCTAGATCAATCCTCGATCTGATGGCTAGGATTATTTCGCAATTTCACATATCGTGACTTCAAAGGTTAAAGTTCCTTTGTTCTTTGATTTCCTAGTCTACGAAATCTAGGTATCCTAAACTCCCAAATGGATTCGGACTAACATATTTCGGTGTTTCGCATTTCACCACTTTAGGACTCCTGTTGTGAGGGTCCTTGACATCTCGAACTCCCGGTCTACAAAATCCTGGTATCCAAAACTCTGAAATGGATTTGGACCAACATATTTCGGCGTTTCACATTTCGCCGCTTCGAGACTCCTGTCGTGAGGGTCCTTGACATCTCCAACTCCTGGTCTGTGAAATCTCGGTATCCGAAACTCCAAAATGGAGTCGGACCAACATATTTTAGCGTTTTTCATTTCACCGCTTCAAGAGTCATGTTGTGAGGGTCCTTGACATATCCAACTCCCGGTATCTGAAATCCCAGTCGAAGTGCATGTTTTGGGTTTTTGGGGTTTTGAATTTCATGATTTTGGGATACCTGTGTTGGATATTCTCGACTCTTGACTCCTCCAACTCCTGGTATCCGAACCTTCGGTCGATGTGCCTGTTTTGGGTTTTCAGTGTTTCGTATTTCACGATTTCAAGACTCCTGTGATGGAGAGTCTCGACTCTTGACTCCTCCAACTTCCCATATCCAAACCTATCCTTGTTTTTCCATTGTTTCATACTCTAAACTTTCCATCAATGACAAGCACACCTGCCTGTAAACATGCCAACAATCTCCCCCTTTGTCATTGATGGAAACCCTGAACGACTACATTAATCTGTTTGGACCTCCAACTATAGCATCCGGTCCAGACCACTCCTTTTCTCCCCCTTTGACATCAATGTCAAAGAAAACATGCTCCCCCTGAGCTGTTGCAATATTTTTAGGAGGTATCAGATATTCAATCAATACAATAATCCCCCTAACAGGATAGACTCTCTTAGGTGTGAGACGGGATGACACCCAACTTCTGTCGGAGATATTCAAATGGTGTCTTGGCTAGTGGTTTAGTAAAGATGTCTACAATTTGTTCTATGGTTGGAATGTAATGGACCTGAAGAACCTGATTGGTGACCTGCTCTCTCAGAAAATGGTATTTTATGGGAATATGCTTGGTCTTGGAGTGGAATACAGGATTCTTGGACAGACTGATGGCACTAGTGTTATCACAATGAATTGGGATCAGTGCAGCATATTTTACCTCCAAGTCTGCAAGTGTCTGAATCATCCATAATACCTGAGTGCAACAGGTAGCAGCAGTAATGTACTATGCCTCTGTAGTTGATAAAGAAATGGAACCTTGCTTTTTACTCAACCATGCTACTAGAGAATCTCCTAAGAAGAATGCACCTCCACTCATGCTTTTCCTTTCATCCACACAGTTAGCCCAATCAGCATATGAGTAGACTGATAATTGAAAATTCTGATTCTTAGGATACCATAGGCCATAGTTCATTGTTTCTTTCAAATATCTGAATATCCTTTTGACAGCTAGAAAATGACTCTATTTAGGTGCAGACTGATATCTTCCTACCGTTCCAATAGCATGCATTATGTTTGAGTGAGATGTTGTGATGTACAACAGGCTACCAATCATTGATCTATATGAACTTTGATCAACATCAGGTGAGTCATCATCCTTACTTAATTTGCATCCAGTAACCATAGGTCTGCTCACTGGTTTAGAGTCTTCCAATTGAAACCTTTTCAACATTTCTCTTAGATATTTTTCTTGATAAATGAACATCCCTTCATACCTCTGAGTAATTTGCAGCCCAATAAAAAATGGCAGTTCACCTATCATAGACATTTCAATATCAAACTCCATGGCAGAAGCAAACCATTGTACCAATGAATCCTTATTACATCTGAAGATGATGTCATCTACATAGACCAATACGATGAGCAACTCATTATCCTTTGTTTTGATATATAGATTGTTGTCAAATGTTCCTCTCTTGAACCCTTTGTCTTTGAGATACTTATCCAGTCTGTGATACTAGGCTCGAGGGGATTTTTTTAACCCATATAAATATTTCTTCAGCTTGCATACTAAGTCAGGGTTATCAGACAGTTCGAAACCCTCTAGTTGTTCCATATAGACTTCTTCACTTAAATCTCCATTTAGAAAGGCTGACTTGAAATACATTTGATAGACTTTAAACCTTTTATGACAAGAATAGGCAAGAAACATTATGATAGCTTCTAATCTTGCTACGGGCGCAAATGTTTCATCAAAATCTAGTCCTTCTATTTGAGCATATCCTTTACAGACCAATCTTTCTTTGTTCCTGACAACTTGTCCCTTCTCATTCTACTTATTCTTAAAGATCCATTTAGAGCCAATGATATTTTTACCTTCGGGTCTATAAACCATCTCCCACGTATTGTTTTTCTCAATCTGATCAAGTTCATCATTCATTGCTTTAACCCAATGGTCATCTTTGCTAGATTCATTAAAATTCTTGGGTTCCATCATGGATATGAAATCTATATGTGATTGTTCGGTGTTGTTGATTATCTTTCTCCTGGTTTGTACACCTTTGTCTTTTTCACCAATGATTTGACTTGCAGGATGATTCTTTTGAGTGATTCTGGAGGAGGAATTAGAAGTTGTCTGCTGATTTGAGTCTGTTTGAGTATCTGTGACTTCATCTAATTCAAAGTCTTCATTCTCTGATTCTTGGACCTATTCATGTTCAGCTTTAGTTGTGTCCTCTGTAGAAGACTCATTACTGTACACCTCTCTTGCTGGGATTCCTACATCAAATTTTATGTCAATACAGTCAACCATTTTATGCAGCCTCTTATTATAGCATCTGTAACCTTTACTGTTTGTAGTGTACCCTAAGAAGATACCTTCATCAGCCATGTCATCATATTTGCCTAGGTTCTCATCATTATTCTTTATGTAACATTTACTCCCAAAGACTTTGAAGTGTTTGATTGAGGCAGGTCTCCCATACCAGAGTTCATAAGGTGTCTTGTCACTTTGTGGTCTGAGGTAGGCTTTTTTAAGAATGTGGAATATTGTGTGTATTGCTTCTACCTAGTAGGTTTGACCAATGTTCTTCTCATTCATCATTGACCTGGCCATTTCTTGCACTGTTCTGTTTTTCCTCTCAACTACTCCATTTTGTTGTGGAGTTCTTGGGATTGTGTATTCTCTCTTGATCCCATGCCTATCACAAAATTCCTTGAAATCACTTGACATAAACTCTCCTCCTCGGTCTGATCTTAATGCCTTTAACCTCTTTCTTGTTTGAGTCTCTGTTAAATCCTTAGATATTTTAAACTTCTCAAATTCTTTAGCTTTTTCCTTAAGAAAGGCAACCCAAGTAAGTTTGGAGTAATCATCAATAATCAACATGAAGTAGTTTTCTTTCCCTGTGCCTTACTGTCTTGATGATCCACATAAATCCATTTGAACTAGTTGGAGTGGTTTCTTAGTTGAAGTAAATCTCTTGGACTTAAACTATGTCTTGGTTAGCTTTCCTACTTGGCAGGGTTTACACATTGAATCTTGGGGCTTTGATATTCTCGAAAGATCTTTTACTGCCTCAAGATTTTTAAGTTTGATTAAGTGGTCAAAGTTTAGATGTCCAAGTCTCCTATGCCATAACCATCTTTCATCATGTTTGCTTAGATGACA
>ML804020.1:5584-32048 GCA_009831015.1 Picea engelmannii | reverse complement strand
AGTGAATGGTTAAATTGGATATAATGAATATAAGAAAGGTTTTCCTAGTTGAGGGTTTCCAGTATAAATCTCTGTGTACTATGTGAATGAGCCATTGATTAAATTCTATTTTTCTTAAGAATCTATATGCACTGCTTTACTTCACAAGTTTAAAACTTATAGTTATAACTGTAACCTGAACAGTATGTGACTGTACACTACCAGTTGTTCTAGCTATTTGTACAAGTTCGTTAGGATTTCTTGTTTTGTTTCTTGATCTTGTTGATTTGCTGAAAATTATTTAGCTCAGCTCTATTCCCTTAATTAAATATGCTCTTCTCATTCTTGTTTCCAATTTCCACTTCTCTATATTATCTTCTTTGCTTCTCATTTTGTTAGCCTTAACCTCCCACTAATTTTACACATCCGTGTTTTCCCATGATCACTACATCCGGAATAACAAGGATGCCCGCCCTATATTGCAACAACTTGTCCATATACTTTCCCATCTATTTTAAAATCCACTTCTCCGCACATGATGACTGATTCACTTCTTCCCCTTTTGCTATTTTTATCTCCCTTCCCCTTCCTCTCAAAAATAGTTCCTGTCATTGACTTCCACTCTTCCACATCCCAATCAATATCAGCATAATCATGTTTTTCTTCCATTTTTTTCCCTCTCTCCACCAGACATGTATCAATAATTATTAACGTGACCCATTTATATCCTCTCGACGATTGTTTTCACTAATGAATAACATATTATAGGCTCATGGGATTTTATTTAGCATCCATGGATGCTTCCTTTCCGAGTACAAAGAGATTTCATGTGTTAAGTTTCTTCTTTACCAGCTTTGAATAATGTTGGAAATTCGAGTTAGAACGAAAGTAAGTGAACATAACAGTCACCTTTATATCCTTAATAGATTATAAAGGTTAACATTAGTCTTCTTGTGTTATCAAGATTATTAGGCTCGTGTTCTCACTATTGATTGAGATGGACATAAAAAATTTGGATTATGAATTGGTTAAATTTTGATATATGTATTGTTTTAAACTTTATTTTGATATCAAATTGTTGTTATATATAGATATACAACCTGATTGGGCCTAATTGTTAATAACATGTGTTTCCTCCTAAGAGGTCACATGTTAAAATCAAGAGGAGAGCTTGTAAGGGACATAGAGGTCAATTATAGGGGTCCTTCGAGTGGGACAAGTCCTTTGTATGGCTTGGACAATGTCCTCCAAGATTGATTTTATTTTTATTTTATTTTATCTATCTTTAAATGTAGATGGAAACTCACTAGGGGCTCTAAAAAAGGATATATCCTTGATTAACTCATCATTTATTATTTGTATCTAACCGAATTTGTGTTTAAAAAACTATGCTAGAAAATAGATGTGATAAAGTACTACAGTCCTCATGAGGAGACACAACCCAGTGGAATAATTTTTTTCTCCTTCCATTGCATCAAGGATGAGAGAGTTGTTGTAGGGGAGATAAGAATTTTACCTTGCATAGATATGAAGTCTCATGTGATGTTTCTAGGGAGGATAGGCTATCAAACATTTTCAAACAAAAAATTAAATAAGGGGGCTTAGTTGATGTTGAACTTGTCAAACTCAAGCCAACATGGAAAAATAACCATTCGAGTGCACCAAAAGTAGCGAAAAGGTTGGATATATTCTTCATTTCAAACTTCTGTTATATAAGGTTGTTAGAATGATAACATGGGTAGAAATAGGGGGATTTTCTAACCATTTTCCTATTATTCTTAAGCTAGAGAAGCACATTAGAAACACGCTGACCCTTTCAATTTCAATCCCACTTGGATTGAGGAAGAAGATTTCTAGGCTATGGTCAAGAATGAATGGTTAAGATATGATACACATTCTATAGACTCAACCAACTCATGATTTGCAGCTTCGTGGAAAAAGGTTAAAGTGACAGTGGTTGGGTAGATATTTGAAAGGATTTTAAGAGAAAATAACTTATATATATGAGAAGAATTTTATGGGAATTTTTATTGGGAATGGACAACATAATATTTTGGACTTATAAACAAATAAGAGGAAATTACTATACATAAGATCTGAAGGAAAATGGGGAATAAAACGTACAACGGTGTGGTTCGATAAGATATACAAGAACATGATTTTTTTCATTAATATGCATACCACAGAAAGAGGGTTAGTATAATTTGGGAGATCCAAGCTAGCGAATGCAAGTCTGTTAATAATTTCAAGGAGAATATAGATGTCAAAGTCTTTCATTTCTTTTCCATTTATAAAGAGACAAATTGAACCAATATTGTGAAGCATTGAAGCTAACGACATACTCTCCTAGCTTTGTATCAGAAGAAGATAATATAATTAGATGATCACGGAGGAATTATATAAAAAATAAATCTTAGGGATGTTGGCCTCTTTTAAGAATGAAAAGAACCATTGGTTGTTATGATTTTGTTGAGGAATACTTACTGAGGGTCATAAATGAAATATGAAGCATATGTAAGATCATTGGGGATTTTAAATCTACATTCTTAGATTTACTTTCTAAAATTGACTTGTCTGAGGGATTTGATGTGTTCGAACCCATAATGGGTTGAGAAGAGGCTATCCTCTTTCACCAATACTATTTTTAGTTGTTGGTGAAGGACTAATAAAAGACGTATTACTTGGATAAAAGGTATAGAAGTATATATGGAATTAGAATTGGTGGAACTATTTAATTGTATCACTCATTGTTCGTGTATGTTGCATTTCTTTTTCCAAATGGTTCTCTAGGGGAAACAAAAAGACTTCTATAAATATTATAAGTTTATAACATAGCTACAAGGATGAATATTAACATTAAGAAATCAACTATACATTTTTTTAATACTCTGTAACAACATGATGTGCACTTGTTGGTGGGTTTTTTCCCGGAAGTTTGATTTAAGCACCATGGTTCCTCTTGAAGTCAAATGGTTATGGTTAGAGTGATTGGCTCTGGTTGCTAGTTGATATGGGATATAATTCATAATTGGTGCAATCGATGGTTGCCTAGAGGGGGAATATTATCTTAGTTAAATATGTACTTGAATAAATATTGATGTTTCAACATTGCTTGCAATTTATTCCTAAGGGTGTTCTAGAGAAGATTATAAATTGTTTGTTTAAATTTCTTTGCATTTGAAAAAATGAAAGTGATGGAATTACATTAACTAAATTGCATTCTATTGCAAGGCCTCATGACGATGGATGATGAGGAATAAACAATATCCACCTATTTGGAAAATATCTTGCAAGAAAACGTATCTAGAGTGAGATATGGCTTTCAACTCAAGAATTATTTTTATCCTACAAAGAATTAAAATTACATATCAAATATTATTACAACACTATTTTGACTATCCATCCTTTTGCAAGATGCCTACTAGTTCTCATTGCACTATTCAATCACTAATAGAACTTGCAATTGTATTACACCTCAATAATTTTATGTACAACTCCATGTTTATACAATTTGAAAAATTGAATTGAACCCTCTATCCATGAAACTACCAGTGTTGTGTCCCCAAATATCTAGAATTCCACTACTCCCTTCTCCTCACCAAAAATAATCAATATAGTAGAAACTCTTACCTCAACATCATTTTTAGTTTTCACATCTATATATATATATATATATATATATATATATATATATATATATATAAGAATGCTACAACTTGTCTAGGTACCTAGTCCTTCAAATGGAACTCTCATGGCCATTATTGTTTTTTAGGAACACATCCCCAAAGAAAATTAGGATGAGTATTAACTAAGTAATATGGAACAAAATTATTGATGCGATATATATATTGAAATTATTTCTCATGACCATCTATTGGGATAAGGTTGGGGGTGTAAAAAGTCAAGATTCAACATCCCTCTTACATGCACGACCTCATCATGGATGATCATTTCAATCCATTCACAAAATTGACACAAAAGTCCACTCACCCGATTGATTATAGAACAAAAATTTCACAAAACACATTGTTGATTTAGTTTTTTCTAAATAATGATGTTCAGGAAAAGATATGAAATGATCTTACTCAAGCATTTTCATATTTTTATTGGATAAATAAAAGTATACGGGAATATCAACCTATGTTTATAGCCAACAAAAATAACATCCTAACTCACAAGTATTAATTACGAGTTCTTAGGCTGGTCTTTTATCAATAAAAAAACTTGCTGGAAATTCACTTTTTATGCAATTTTCTGAACATATCAGTTGCTGAAATAAATGTAAATATAGAAGTAAAGTCACCAAGATGATAATCAAGACATATGAGAAACAAAGAAATCCTTTATTTCATTCAAATTCACCAAAGAGTCATTTTCTTTACAAAATCTCATGTAGAAATTTTGGACCAAAGTCAAAATTAGACATCCCTGATGGAAGATACAAAAGGACCTCTGACAGAAAACCAAAAATGAACTCTACAAAATAGCCTTTGTCAGTCATGAAAACTAATTCACAAACAGACAAGTCTACACAGACTATCAAAGATAGATCAATAGCTCTGAAGAACAATTTTCTGAATGACGTAATTCAGCCCTGAATATTGTTGTCTACAATAAGACCCTACTATCATAAAAGAGAATTAGGACTGTGATGAATGAATGAATGAATGAAAACTAAACTATCTCAACATAAACTCAAAGAGAAAACCTTAGTATGCTTCTGCTTCTATCCTCTCTTGTTCCTCCCTTTCTTTTTCTTTTAAACAAATTAGAATTGGTTGAAGTAGTTGAACCAACTCATTAGTTAAGTTGATTAAAAGAAACAACCAACTTTAGTTAGGGGGAAAAGTAATAATCATAATAAGGGTTATAAATAAATAATAACTAGTAGGTGGGACTCCTTGTGACTCCCTTTAGCTCATAACAATCATAACATAACTATTTAGTTAAGGGAAACACACCTCCTTGTGACTCCCATCCACACATTCACATTTGACAATTTAGCTCATGATATTTGAAATTATTTTCAAAAAAATATTATTCATGTATACAAAAGTAAAATATGATGTCAAAGTTTCCTGGAGTCAATTGTCATCAACAATAAAAGAAAACTTAAAATCTATATTTCTTGATTTGTGAGGCAATATTTCCCTTGTTGAGGCTATCATCCTTTAGTCCTTATTAACCTTCCTTAGGATGTGTGTAATATTTAAGCCTCATATTGATGATCATAGGAAAGAAATAGTCCTTCCAATGCAAGTGGGAGGATACAGGTTTACCATAATTATCTGAAGATGTGGGAGGTGCAATAGCAGCCCTCTCCTTGATAGAGGCATAGTAGGCCTCAATTTTCAGCCTTTAATTTGAATAGATCATTAATGTATGTGTGATCAATTATAAATAATCTTTTAAATAACCATACATGATAACTCATTAAAATATGAAATAGATTTGGCTCAGTGATATATCAGACTCATGCAATCCAATCCATACAAATTGTTTTATTTTTTATCAATGAGAAGGGGGTGAATAAAGGGTCCTGGGATATGTGATGGGTTTGTATTGAGCAAAACATGATATGGTGAGGGTGAAAAAATACAATTACTGATCAAAGACACCGACAATCAATTATAAACGAAAGAAAACATCACTCTAGTTCAACCAAGACACTTCTACTCCCAAACTGCTTCAACACATAATTTTTCTTGACTGTAATCAATTTTAGAACAAGGAGTGAAAAATGAATGTGGGAAAGCGATGGGGTTGTAATTAGCGAAAAGAGAAATAATGGTGGGGAAATGAGAGCCGGTATTGGTCAAAAAATTAATCAGGTAATCCATATAGTCATTTTTTCAAAAGGAGATACACCAACCAAACGATCATTGTGACCCAACAATAATTATTGTGTATTAACTATTTGGTTGTTCATAGTCAAATTCCTAACACAGTGTCATCAATAATATAGTATGCATTCCAAAAAAATCTGTAAGGGGAGTTCTGTTCATTTTATTTATAAGAATTCTCAAATGTGTAATAATAACCATTTCTTCCCTGTTAATCATCAAAATCAACCACTGCCCACACATTACTTCAATCATCAAATACACTCACAAGTTGTGTTTCAAAATTACAATGAAGTTATACTGTTACTGCAATTTCGGCTTGTCATTTAAAATGCACGATATTAATTAAACATACATAGTGGGGAGCCAACCCAATAATCCATATTTAAATTGCAAAAACCCTGATCGTTATTTAAACATACAGATAACAACCACCATTCCAACACATGCTATGCACAAAATAATTCAATCATGCAAGTGTAATTTTGTCACTATACAAGCCCAATTCAACGTGGCTCTAAATAATAAAAATGTTTGTCTATCCATCCAACACAACGAGGCAGAAACAACATGCTTGTCTTCATAAAATATATAATTGAATTGCAACAAGGTCGTGCTTAAAAATTTTGTGACTATCTCTAAGTGTGGAACCCAAAATTATCCATATCATACAAAGTGAGAAGCCACCTGAAACACCACAATGAAACATTTCCATTTTACGCTTCTAAATACACAGTCATAGTATTAACTCAACCCATCGTGTCGAGATATCAATTTAATACCGTATTGCTTCAGATTAATCAAACTCCAATCATCCATGTTCTATAGAACATAGGCTCATCCCTAATGACGCAATCAAATAAACACACCGCATATAGTGGATGGATTTGATACAATCATCCCAATTGAAATAACCATTTAGCCCCAAAAAGAGAAACTCATAGCTACAGTGACCATTATTCGTGGCATAGGAACACCACACATACAAATGCATTACGTGAACACATAAATAAACAGTTGTAACTAATGTTGAGTTTATCATCCCAATAAATTTTAATGCAAAAGACAGTGACTGTGTGTCAACCCAAAATCTTCAACAACTAATTCAATGTTGAGACTATACTTGAACTATTATAACAACGCGACCTGGCATGCTGTGGAAACCACACATACCATATGAAGAGATGTAGTGACTCACTCAATTAAAAAAATACTAGGTTATCAAAACACCAGGAGGGTTACTGTGTATTTGATCTATCCAAATAACCATACAGGGTGTATCCATTATAATAACACAGACAATGACTAGATACCAATACCAGCACGATCATCACATAACCAATTGGGTGAGCCTGTACTCAATTTTTTCGACAATACATATCAATTAACCATACCAAATAGAAAACCCAAAAGGCTCGATGATCTTCTCTATCAACCCTTAGACTGGAGGGGTTATGATGCAGAAAGATCTCTCAATGTCAGCTAGCCAACCAGCCAGCCACATCAGTGTGTGCGTTCAAGGCTGAAGAGAGGTGCAGCCCTCGTCTTCAATTTTGAATTTGAATGAATGTAATTTAATATCTTAGGTTGGTGAGCCATGAAGCCGTGCTTTGCACAGGTGTAGAAGTAGGTATGCCTTTAATGTTTGAAGGCTGATATCTAGATCCGATTTGTGGACTAGACAACTCATTCAATGTAATTGAATATAGTAGGTAGATTGGAGGGAAGAGCTCTAAGAGCCCCTCATGAAAAAGATCAATTTGGATCTCATTTGGAGTGGTTGTAATAGTTTTAGGAAGGAGAGCAAGAGAAGAGTTGAGACCTTGTTACAGTCCGTGCTTAGAACACCTTTGAAAAGAGGCATTTACATTAATATAAACCAAAGAAAATTTTCCTACATGTTTTCTATGTTATGTGGATGCTTCATTGTGTTCTTTTTATGCTATAGATGTATGCTATACATTTTCATGGAGTTGTTTGATTTTCAGGTTTGAGAGGTTCTTTGTGGTTTCATGCCAGGAGGGCGTGACGGAGTACTGCAGTCTCTGAATACCAGTGCATAGATGCACCGCTGAACTCTGCGGAGTCAGAAAAAGACGTGAGAGGTGGGCACATAAAATAAAATCATCAATTCATAGGAAGAACTGTGAGGTTACTGAAGACCTCACAAGGCAAGGCTGTGGAGAACACAGTTGTAGACAGAATCTCTGAGGAGTTCTACAAAGCTCTGCCAGGTGGGAACTGAGCAGGTGCAAGGAGTGCACAGAGAAAGAACTCTTCTATGAGTTCATAAGAATCAAGAATCACTAAGGATTCCTGATACTCTGCCAGGAGGGCATTGAGTAAGTACTAGAGCACACAGGAGGAACTCTTTGAGTTCAGAGATAGAAGAAGAATCGAGGGAAGGATCTTCGCAGGGTTGTTGAACACCTTGAGTACTCATGAATCAGTTGTTTGAGTAGAAGGATAGCCAGGAGGGCATCTGAATTCTCCATATGAGGGAGAAAGGAAAAAGGATAAGTTTCCTTGGAGGTCAAAGCTACAGGAAAGCTCAGGATGGATAACACCTTGTGTACGCAGAGGTTCTGTAAGAAGCGCAGAAGTTGAAGAATCCTTTGAGGATTCGAGGAGAGAAGCTCAGCAGGAATGATGCCATTTTGAACGCAGGTGAGACTTAAGACTAAGAGCTCACAGAAGAAAGGTAAAGGTTGAGGCCTTTAGCCATGGAGAACTCTTCCAAGTAGCGGAAGGAAGAGCATGCTCAGGAGGGAGAGTACAACTACCATTGGATCAGACCAGAGAAGAGATCCGACCTGTCGAATTTCCCACGTCCAAGGAGAAGCGGAGGAGGGCACAAAGAAGGGATGGATCTGAACCGTCAGATATTAGCCATAGAACCCAAAATCCTTTAGATCTGTTAGGAGTTGTGAGGGAGTTAAGCCCTCATACAATAGAACGAAGACGAAAGTCCCGAAAGGCGTTGGCATATCGAGATTCGGAGGTCCTGAGGAGGAGTAGTTGGGACACTCCACATCGAAAGTCCCAAAACAGTGAATTTGATCTGAGTTTTCCATATGCGGGAGGACGTGTGTCACAGAATTATCCATTTCATAGATTCGGGCACCAAGACTCATAGAGGTGAGTACCTTGACTTTGCAAGTAGCGAAGTCTCGAGAAAATCTGAGCCATCCGATTGGAGGGACACATGTCGCGAGATCACCCTTATCAGGGATTCAGACATCGAAGGTCAGAAAGGGAAGTCCTTTAACTTCGCGAGTGGTGAAGCTACGAAGAGAATCAGGACCATCCATCTGAGAGTGGAAAGATGGCATACTCGCCAACATGGAGATCATACTTTCATTGACCAATTCAGGGTTTCGTGGGTTGAAGAACCGAAAGTTCAGCATCCGGATTCATGAAGTCGTGAAGTCCAAAATTCCAAAAAGGTGGGAAGTTCTATCATGGGACCCGCGTAGACGACATGTCGAAATTTCACCATTTTGGCATATCGAAGGATAAGGGGTCAAGACTTTTGTCTCGAAGGTCCCGAAGTCGTGAAATCGTGAGAGAATCGCAGTCGTTCATTAGGAGGAGGATAGGTGGCAGAGATCTAGGGATCTTGCGAACTTGAAGGTTCACAGGGTGAGAGCCCAGGGGTTGGTTGCTCTAAGTCATGAAGTCGTGAAATCATGAGGAGCATGGATAATCGTTGGATCCAGAGAATGGGAGGACCATTAGATCAGGAACCCCATCACATTTCATGCATTTGGGGGTTCGAAGGTCGAAAAGAGTCACTTTCAACATCAGAAGTCGCGAAGTGTCGAGAACCGAGGCACAAGTGTGGACACATGGCAGAACCTCAAGGTAGGGCCCACATGATTGACAGGCGGACACACATTACCTAGTGAAGGGGTCAACACTCTGTTGACTCTCGCATATTTGGAATTCATGAAGTAAGAGAACGAAGGTTGGACGCTACAACTCGCGAAGGTGCGAGAGGCGAGAGAAGCTAGCATGAAGCTTAGCCGGTGGTCGTGCGAGGAAGGCGCTGACAGGGGAAGAGCTATGCCTGTATCGACAATTCGTGTATCACAAGATTGGAGAGGAAGAGTCAGGAGGCACGAATCGCTAACTCGCGAGATTGAGAGCTACGAAAAGGACCTCTGGATCGATAAATTGAATATTCCAGTGGGAATCTAAAGAGCCGATCCTGCTCAAGGGCATAGAGAATGATCATGTGAGTGGATCTCGGTCTGAGGGCTGATAGGTCTGCGTCAATTTTTTGGTATCAGAGCACAGATTCTGTTTATATATCACAGACATAAGGACAAAGAGGAAGACAGAGTGCTCGAGACTCTGTGAATGATTGCTTGCAGATGAGTAGTGGGTTTGCCCAGAGAGAAGACAGGGACAGCAAGATGGCTACTGAAGGCCGAAGATACGTTGGAAAGAAAATCCCAAAGCTGATGAGTGAAGCAGAATGGGATGAAGAACTTGCTGAGATGAACATGAGGATGGATGAACTTGCATTGGAGATGCAGAAAAATACAAGATCGAGATGGGTATACGAATGGCCCATGAAGACAAAGATAAAATGGCCAATCAAGAAACTGATGGTCATAAGACAACAGAAGTTGTTAAGAGGATGGTTGAGGCATGCTGAAAACCTCAACAAACCAGAAGAGGGGGTTCAGATATGTGAACCAGAGACTGGGAGAAACCTCAGTAATAAGGACGAATTGGGATCAGCTGAAGATCTCAAGCACTACCAGGATGGAAGAGAAGAAATTCTCGATTTCCAGGTGGGCAAAGAGTTGAGATTAGCTAAGGATCTCATAGACTACCATGAGGACAGCCAGGGAATTTCACATTGCTAGGTGGGCAATGGATCGAGATCGTTGCAGGATATCGTGGACTGTCAGGAGGGCGGCAGTAAGTTTCCAGTTTGCCAAGTGGGCAAGGGAATAGAGATGGGGATTTCTAAGAGTCTCATGGAATCAGAGGTGATTTCAATTCATCCTGAGGTGCTGATAAAGATGGGATCGGTTGATCTCATATTCTGCCAAGGAAGCAGCAGGAAAATCCCATATTGCTAAGTGGGCAGGGATAAGCAAGTGAGGCTATGTGAGAGTCTCATAAACTTAGAGGTGAGTTTGGATCAGCAGATGCAGCTAACAAAGGAGGAATATCTGAGGAATATTCTAATGATTGGAGGAATTCAGATATTCCTGCCACATAGCCCAAAGGAGGCCAAAGTCTGTGTTGCAGATGAGGCAGCAACAACATAAGTAGGACAACTAGTTGAGATTGTTAGAGAAGCATTGGAGCAGATTTGGGAAGTTGCCCAAGAAGAATAAGAAGATGAGCATTATGAGGAGTGGCTTGATATTTTCAGCCAGGAAACTGAAAAGACTGTAGCATTGGAGCTTGCAGAAGTGGAGGAATAGGAAGAAGTAGACAACATTAGTTTGGCTGATCTGTATGAACAAATTGAAGCCCTGGAGAGAAGGGTGATAGTGCAAGGCATGCACATCCAATAGGTGAAGTTGGAAGTAGATGAAGAAGGCATGGGATGTCACAGTGATCTACCCAATTGCAGAAAATTTTTGCAGCTGGAGAGACTGCATGAATAGGACCATCCACTGGAGAAGTTGGATGAAGTGATCCAAGTGATCAGGGAGCTGATAGTTAGGTCAGCAGAAACTATTAGCGAAGAGAAGATGAGTAGAAGAAAAGAAGCAGCAACAGCAATGCAACAACAGGGAGATGGAGCAGATGAATAGCTCCAGAAATTTGTTTGGGATCCAGGAGGATTTCCATAGCTAAGAGTGGAAGCTCATGACCAGGAGCTCATGAATTTTGTAGTTGAGGAGTATGATGAAAGAGCATCTATCCACGTTAGCCAACCAGCTAGCCAGCCATGTCAACACATGCATTCAAGTCTGAAGAGAGGCGCATCCCTCGTCTTCAGTTTTGAATTTGAATGACTGTAATTTAATATCTTAGGCTAGTGAGCCGTGAAGCCGTGCTTTGCATAGGCGTAGAAGTAGGTAGGCCTTTAATGTTTGAAGGCTAAGATCTAGATCCGATTTGTGGACTAGATAGCCCATTCAATGTAATTGAATAGATTAGGTAGATTGGAGGGAAGATCTCTAAGAGCCCCTCATGAAAAAGATCAGTTTGGATCTCATTTGGAGTGGTTGTAATAGTTTTAGGAAGGAGAGCAAGAGAAGAACCGAGACCTAGTTACAGTCCATGCTCAAAACACCTTTGAAAAGAGGCATTTACATTAATATAAACCAGAGAAGATTTTCTTGCACATTTTATGTGTTATGTGGATGCTTCATTGTGTTCTTTCTATGATGTAGATGTATGCTAGACATTTGCAGGGAGTTGTTTGATTTTCAGGTTTGAGAGGTTCTTTGTGGTTTCATGCCAGGAGAGCGTGACAGAGTACCGTGGTCTCTGAATACCAGTGAATAGATGCACTTTTGAACTCTGTAGAGTTAAACAAAGATGTTCCAGGTGGGCATAGAAACTGAAATCATCAATTCAGAGGAAGACCTATTAGGTTATTGAAGACCTCAGGAGGCAAGGCTGTGGAGAACACAGTTGCAGACAGAATCTCTGAGGAGTTCTGCAAAGCTCTGCCAGGTGGGCACTGAGCAGGTGCAAGGAGTGCACAAAGAAAGAACTCTGTTGTGAGTTCATAAGAAGTAAGAATCACTAATGATTCCTGATACTCTGCCAGGAGGGCATTGAGTAAGTACCAGAGTGCACAGGAGGAACTCTTTGTTTTCAGAGATAGAAGAAGAATCCAGGGAAGGATCTTCGTAGGGTTTTCGAACACCCTAAGTACTCAGCAATTAGTTGTTTGAGTAGAAGGATAGCCAGGAGGGCATCTGAATTCTCCATCTAAGGGAGAAAGGAAAAAGGACGAGTTTCCTTGGAGGTCGAAGCTACAGGAAAGCTCAGGACGGATAACACCTTGTGTACGTAGAGGTTCTACAAGAAGCGCAGAAGCTGAAAAATACTTTGAGGATTCGAGGAGAGAAGCTCAGGAGGAATGATGCCATTGTGAATGCAGGTGAGACTTAAGACTAAGAGCTTGCAGAAGCAAGGTAAAGGTCGAGGCCTTTAGCCATGAAGAAATCTTCCAAGTAGAGGAAGGAAGCGCATGCTCAGGAGGGAGAGTACAACTGCCATTGGATCAGACTAGAGAAGAGATCTGAGCCATCGAATTTCCCACATCCAGGGAGCAGTGGAGGAGTGCACAAAGAAGGGGTGGATCCAAACCATTAGATCTTAGCCATAGAACCCGACAACCTTTAGATTTGTCAGGAGTTGCGAGGGAGTTAAGCCCTCATATAGTAGAATGGAGAATAAAGTCCCGAAAGGTGTTGGCATATCGATATTTTAGCATTTGGGATATCATAGGTCCTAAGGAGGAGTAGTCGGGACACTCCACATCGAAAGTCCTGAAAAAATGAATTTGATCTAAGCCGTCCATCTGCAGGAGGATGCATGTCACAGAATCATCAATTTCGTAGATTCGGGCACCGGGACTCATGGAGGTGAGTACCTTGACTTAGCGAGTAGCAAAGTCCCAAGAAAATCTGAGTCAGTCGATTGGAAGGACATGTGTCATGAGATCACCCTTATCGGGGATTTGGACATCGAAGGTCAGAAAGGGAAGTCCTTTAACTTCGCAAGTGGCGAAGCTATGAAGAGAATAAAGACCATCCATCTGAGAGTGGATAGATAACATACTCGCCAACAAAGAGGTCAGACTTTCATTGACGAATTCGAGGTTTCATGGGTTGAAGAGCCGAAAGCTCAGCATCCAAATTCGTGAAGTCGTGAAGTCCAAAATTCCAAAAAGGCGGGAAGTTCCATCATGGGACCCGTGTAGACGACGTTTCAAAATTTCACCATTTCGGCATATTGGAGGATAAGGGGTCGATACTTTTGTCCCAAAGGTCCCGAATTCGTGAAATCATGAGAGAATCACAATCGTCCATTAGGAGGAGGATAGGTGGCAGAGATATAGGGATCTCGTGAACTTGGAGGTTCACAAGGTGAGAGCCCAAGGGTTGGGTGCTCCGAGTCGCAAAGTCGCAAAATCATGAGGAGCGTGGATAACCATTGGATCCAGAGAACGAGAGGACCGTTGGATCAGGAACCCCATCGCATTTCATGCATTCGGGGGTTCGGAGGTTGAAAAGAGTCACTTTCGACATCAGAAGTCATGAAGTGCCGATAGCCGAGGCACAAGTGTGGACATGTGGCAAAACCTCAAGATAGGGCCCACGTGATTGACAGGCAGACACGCGTCACCTAGTGAAGGGGTCAACACTCCATTGACTCTCACATATCAAGAATTCATGAATTAAGAGCACGCAGGTTGGATGCTACAACTCGTGAAGGTGCGAGAGGCGAGAGGAGCTAGTGTGAAGCTTAGCCGGTGGTTGCGCGAGGAAGGCGCTGATAGGGGAAGAGCTATAGCCATATCGGCAATTCAGGTATCGCAAGATTAGAGAGGAAGAGTCTGGAGTCACGACTCGTGAACTCGTGAGATTGCGAGCTGCGAAAAGGACCTGTGGATCGATAAATTACAGATTCCAGTGGGAATCGAAAGAGCCGATCTGGCTCAAGGGCATAGAGAACGATCCTGTGAGTGGATCTTGGTCCGAGGGCCAATAGGTCTGCATCAGGTTAAGGGTTTGCTTTGCAGCCAACATAGGGAGAGTAGAGCTGAGTCTTCTCTATGGTGAAAACCTCTGAGACCGATGGTGTAAACACAGAGAAAACCACAATTTACTTCATGGTCGGGGTTACAAATCCCATGACAAGAGAGCTATGAGAAAAGGAGTAAGGTTCTAATTCAACCTAGTAATGATACTTAACACATGGAGGGTATGACCCTCTTGTTTCTCTAGTCAGAAAACCACAACACTAAGGTGAAGACTGGGCTGAGAAAGAACAAAAAAACCCACTGCGAACTTTAGTGGTGAAAACAACCAATGCCCAAGTGAAGAAAATGCAGTGACACATAATGCTTCCAACCATCAAAACCCACAAAATACAAAGACTGGATACTGCGATGTGAATGCGTAAAGACAACCAACCAACCAAGACCAAGCAAAGACCCTCTATCTAAACCAATAGAGAACCCTTATGGCTACTAACAACCAGGATGACTGATAACATTATTGCTTCAACATTATTGTAGAGTAAACCATCAACACTTCATTTCAAAAACACAATCTTACATAGTTGTAATAATTAAGGAAAGCACAAACCAATACACCTGATCCAATATCCATTTCATAACTAGAGTAGACTCATGAATGTACAAAAAAAAAACATACATGTAATCAATAACCTTCAGATGTGAGTTGGCCAAGTGGTTCCTATCTGCGAAGAAGTCAGAGCATAACCACAACAACAAGGTTGAACAATAGCCTGACTAGGGTGGCGGCCAACGGAGGGAGTAGGGGTGACATGCAGTAAATGAACGTCGCCTCCACCCACAGTTCATTAACTCATTAGTACATGCCAACAAGATTTTTATTAACACCATTAATTTAAACCCTACGTTGGAATCTGCATCTATTACTTGTCAAATGCTCCATCCACATCATACCTCCCATTTGCAACTTGACCATATTACATATCAACTATATAATCTAATAAACCATGTATCGAATCTTCCCAATAGTGTGATCCACATCAACTCATGCCATAACATAATCACTATGCATATCATTTATATAACTAAAAAAAAATCCATAGCTACGAACTTAATAGCTATGATAGCAATGACTCATTAGTAGTCGATGCATGTAGCATGGAATATAACATGTTTTAGTTTCTTCCTTTTGCATTTTTGTTTACATTTCTTAATCTCTTCTTAATTTTCCTTTATTTGTTGTTACTAACATATATCTATTGTAGGTGTCATAAGTAATAGATCCAAGAATAGGCAGCAATGGTGACCACGAATAACCTAGGTCATTGTAACATAAAACCTTGAGCCTGGAGAAGCAAAAGAAACATGTATGATACGCCCGATATATCATCCAATAAAAGAAATATGTCACCAACCATGTAAGCAATGTCAAACAGTAGCATAACATCAAATAAGAACCAAAGATGATCTCCAATATACAAGGGGTTCCCACCTACTAGTATTATTTATCATTATAATAATAGGCTTCATCAACTATTTGCGGGCAAATGCTTCGTTGCGATTTTAATCGTCAACAAACTGGTGACTCCACAGGGAAATTTGTTTTCAACAGATTAAGGACTCGAAACTCATGGTTTTGCAGACCAAGAATAGTAATTTTAGAACATGTAACCAAAATAATTATGCAACAGGGGGAAGTGAGTGGATTTAATGGAAAAATGACTGACAATTTGGGAATAACTTATGAAAATTGTTAAGTATTGTTGGAAATATTGCCATTGATTTCAACAGTCGATGTCATGATCTATTTTTAATGATGAATAACCATAGCTGAGATTGTCATTGATGTCAACATTCAATGTGATGATTTTTTGTTAAATGACAAATGAGATTGTCATTCATGTCAATAATATATCAGTCAACAGAAGATGTCAAACATTATGCAGAGAAGGAAAAGTGCAATGCACAGTAAATCAAGAAGCAAAAGAAATTCATGAAGCTTAGGAGGGTTAGAAAATGCAGAGATCCATAACGCAATGTCAGAAGGGAAAACACAGTACCGAGGTATTTTGTGTCTATTGTTGATCGCGATAGGATCAAAAATCCAATGATAAAATATCAGGAGGATTAGCAAATGAGGATCATTTCTCTATAAGAATAAATTCATTGTAGATGTATCGACCATTTCTTGAAACTATTAAGAAGTCGACCATTGCACACGAAATTGTGAGAAGACACAGTAGTCGTCCAATCAAAGAATTGACGACCCTGAATGTCTCATATAACAAGATTAATCCCACATTGGAAGCGTGAATAAACACATATAGGTTTATATGCACATCTCTCTCCATATCTTATCGACGCATAGTGCAAAGTTATGGTGGAGGATCTAGGTGTTTGGACTCCACGAGAAGCTCACCAGCCTAGATCTCAGGATGACCTGTCAGGCCCCATAACTTTTAGTCAAAATTATAATAAATGACGATCTGATGATGAATGATATAAACCGTTAGATCAGGGAGAAGCTACATTGTTGTTGTAGGAAACTCTCCCTGTGGACAGGTAGACCTCCTCTTGAGAGATAAACCCTTAAATCTAAGACAGAAGGTGCTTAACATGGACACTGACTTCCTTTTAGATCTAATCAAGATGATGAAAAAAAGAGAAGGAGGAAGGCATGTACCTTATGAACATTGTTTGTCCCTGCAAGGTCCACGATGAGCTTCGATATTGAGCTCCTTGGTAGGTCCTGCAAGACAAACAAAAGTACAAAAAACTTCCTGCTCTAATGAGATTAGCTAAAACATAGATCCATCTACTGTAGACAAACTTATATGAAACAAGTACAATTTTGAAAGAAATAGGCCAAACATTGATTTCATTAATGAGAACAATAATGAATAAAACTTACAACCATAGATGTGAGTGCAACAACTTCATCAATCTCTCCTTGTCCAACCCTTGCTCAAAATCTCCACGTTCAGAATGACAATACTTTCACTGATTATTCTCCTCCACTTCTCATGAGATCATAAGTTTGGTATCTCTAAACTCCTCTCTCCCTTCTCCTCCATGGAAACCCCTCATTATATAGGATTTGGAGTTTTAACCACCATGGAGAGGATCTCTCATAAGATCTACTAAGGAAGGGATCTCTAAGATATTTAGGGAGAAAATATCTTTTAAGGATTTTGGGGAGGAAATATCTCTCAAGGATTTGGAGGAAATATTTCAACCATCCATGAGATCCTCCACCTTCCCTGAAAAGTAGGAAACTAAATGTGAGGTGGATTCTCACACTTAATTACTTTATTTTTCATGAATATTAATAATAATTCATGTGCACTTGATTCTCACACTTAATCGATTTCTTTTCCATGAATATTAATAATAATTCATGTGCACTTGGTATTTTGGCATTCATGTAATATATCTCTCCTCCACATTGACTAGGGATTGTGACATAGGTTATTCCATGGTGTCAAGGTGTATGAGATGCTTATATGACAATTTATGACACTTAGGGCGAGGTACCTAGGTGTGGAAATTTCATGTGTAACAAAATCCCCCCTAAAGTGTGAGGTCAGAAGAGAGAACGATGGCCAAAACACTTTACAAATATTTAAAGAAAGGGTATAGACACAGAGAACGTGATAGAAGCTGCACACAAACATCCAACAAATATTATGACATGTTTCCAACCTAAGGAAGGCATACCTATGCTTGGGTGATAAATACTTGCAAGATATGGCCGCCATAAAATACACTATGGATCCATAATTATATTTATAAAAAGGTATAGCCACTGAAGATACAATGTGGATCTATAATCCCATGACCTGAACTGATTGTAGACACGAAGAATACACAGTGGATCTATGAGATGACAAGACATAGCCACGACCAATACAAAGTGGATCTATGTAACAACATATGTGTCAATGTTCAAAAGAAACTTCGTCGCAACCTGGGAAAAGTACATATCAGAGTGATCACTCAACCCAGGGTCTTCTTACCAATCTCGATGTAGTACGAATCTAACCATGTGAATGGATGTCTTGATGTCGAACATGGTAGAAACCACTTGATTGCATGTCAATGATGTAAAACGTTAACAAGCGCGAGGGAGATCACCATTGATGTTAATGATTCCCAAGGTACTCTAGTACATTCCAACGAATGTGAATGGATGAGCTGAAGTCGAACATCCATGGAATCATCCGATTAGAGGTCAATGATGTAAACCCACTATCGAACGTGAGGAGGCCTATCATTGAGGCATGCAGGTCCCAAAGTACTAATTGGTTTCTAAGTCTAGTTCTTGGATAATGTGCTGAAGTCGACAGGAATAGACTCTTCGAAGGAGGGCCTTGATGTATACCCCATCAACGACACGAAAAAGATGCAAAGATGTAATTTGTATATCAAATGAACATGGACTTACATGGGTATTGAGATAAGATATTTGTGATGGCAGACTCTCAAGGTGAATACTTCCCTTGAACACTGAGGCACAACAACAGAAACATGGCATGGACCAAAACACGATGATGCAGTGGATACTGTGACTTTCGCTGTGTGACCCAAAGGAGTAAGAAAAACTCAGAGGATTGGTTTCATGCAGAGGTTCAGTGGATTACTATGTGCACAAAGACAAAGTGCCATGTTCAAGGGTGACTCTAAGAGTTACTGGTAATGTTCTCAAAAACTGCTTGGCTTGCTTCCTTCAATTTTTTCTCCCATCCAGATAGACAAGTACCTCTTTTTAATTTCACAAACTTGAGGAGGGTAACAAATGCTCGATATGACTCACCTTTGGTAAGTCCCTCTTCCTTTTTAACGAACTAGAATAAGTAAGGGTTTGATCACATATGGGCCCTTCAATGTATGATTTTTTAACGAGTCCAGTGAAGGTAAACTCGGTGGTTTTTCATATTTAGAGACTCTGAAAACAACTTAAAGGTGACTCCAATGTTTTCCTTTTTCGTAATGTTAGTCTTGCGAGGCCGAAAAAGAGATAAATTATCACTCAAAAGATGCCCTTTCAAACCTTTTAATGAATGGGAAAGGAAGCAAGATCACTCGACAATCTTTTCATGTTTAGAGAGTTTGAAAAGAGCTTAAAGGTGACTCCAGGGGGTTCCTTTTTCATGTATCCATACAGGTCCGAAAAAGAGATAAAAGTTTACCCAAATGCATTCTCATGTATTTACGAGCACGGGAAAGAACAAAGACTAAGATCGGTATGCCCCCATCTTGAAAGCTAGTGGATTAACTCCAGAATGATCATCAAAGGCTGGAGACATGCTCTCCAAGATTCAATTCATTCATTGACTTTGAGGTTGTCACCAATTTCTCTACCAGATGAGAAAAAGGAGATGGGTGGATGAAAAAAAGGTTCAATAGAGGTGACTGTTTCATATTTTAATGAGCTTGACACAGGAAAAGAACTATGCTCAGGGTTTCGGGTTCAATCCCCATATTGTTGTTTCATTTTTTAACGAGCTTGCTACAGAGAGGAAAACTATGCTCAAAGCCTCTGTTTCATTTTTTAGCGAGCTTTATACAAAGGAGAGAAACTATGCTCATAGCCTCTATTTCATTTTTTAACGAGCTTACCACAGAGAAGAGAAACTATGCTCATGGCTTCTTCTTGATCATGGCTTCCAAGAGGATAATTCTCTGGAAGGAAACCATGTCAAGGAACAAAACTCGGACATGGCTTCCAAGAGATCTTCGTTGGATGGAAGATAATCACTCTGGAAGGAACACATGTCGAGGGCCATGACAAGGGTAAGGAGATCAGGCTCCAATAGCCCTACCAAAGAAATGACGATGTCAACTACCGGATCCAAGTCATTGAAAGTTGAAGGTATGGGAGACGATAGAAAATCGAAATCGGGAGGGGAGATAGACTGTATATCTGCCCAAATTTCTTCACGAGGGGGAAGAAAAGAGGATCGATGTTGGTTATCATCCTGAGGTAGCTCGTTAATGCTCAACATTTCCATGATAGATTCATCCAAGAGAAAAATTGGGGAAATGTAATCGATCACAGACGGCAAGGAACTCAACCGTGATTGCATCGAGGAACCATCAAGTGCCAATAGATGTTGTTCATCCGATGAGGGAGAAGTGAATTGGATAGAAAAATATGATGTTTCAGTTGGACTAAGTGGCATAGTGTCACCTAGTGCATCAAAGTCCAACGGACTAGGTACAATCCAAGGGTAAGATGATTCCAAAGATTGATAAGCTGATTGATAAGCTGCAGTCGAAATCATATCGACAGTGGCAATATGATGTGTAGTCGGTGGAAGTGGTGTAGGGAAGGTACCCATGAGGATAGAATATTTCATTAAGCCAACACCAATGCTTTCATACGTGATCTTGTGGTCTCCCAAGAAAGGAATATTGTTGGTAGCAGGAACGCGAGCATCGGTTGTGCAGAAATCCAACTGATCAACAGTGACAATTTTTCCTTGATTAGGAAATTGTACACATTGAAAGACAGACGAGGCAACGGTAGTCATAGCATAAAACCAACTTCTTCCAAGTAACAAGTTGTAATCAAGGGGAGCATCAACCACCTCGACATCAACAGTAATAGTTTTTCCACCCAATTCGCTGGGCAGGGATTGTAAAAGACCATGGGGATGAAAACCTCACCCATCAAAGGTGCATAACATCATTGGGGATTTATTGAGTGCGGATGATTTTAAACCTTTCCAACATGCTAAGGACATGACACAAGTTGAGGCTCCCTCATCCAGAATAGTTCAGTGGATTTGTTGATTGTGAACAACAACATCAACTTGAAAAGCAAGTTGGTGGGAGAGTCGAGACGCATAATTTTCCAGGTTAAACATGATATGGTTGGACGACTTAGGATCACCAACATCAATATGGCCAAGAGCGTTCTACGTTGACTGGGGCAGTGTTGTAGAAATTCTAACAAAGACATAGCACACGGTGCTTGAGCCAAATCTTCAATAATGTTGTAGTTCTTGGTGGCTTGTGAACTAGGATTAAAGGTAGCTTTGCGGATAGTGCTCTTAGGAGGGCATAAGATAGAGTTGAACATAGGTTTCTCAATCTATAGTGGTCCAAATGGAGGAGTAACCAATGGAAGACTAACGGAGGATGGTGATGGATCTGGTAAAGTATCGATATCGTTAGTGTTTTTTCCTTTGTCAGGGTTACCTGGTGTGTCGTATGTCTTAGAGAGAGTGTTCAAATTAATCCCATTAAACATATAAATATGTGCACTCATCGAGGCCTCATCATGAGGATGACTAGAACTGCCCTCAGGAGAGGGGGTTTGAGCAACCATGGATTGGTGCAGTGGAAAAGGCTGAGTAGGCATAGTAGGTTGTGAATTTCCTTAGAAACATTTGGCCACTTCATTGTGATGTGGACAGTCTCGAGTGTAGTGATCATCACCACAAATGATACACATGAATTCCGTTGTGGTTGCTTTTCAGTAGCAGGTGTTTGAGCTTGATTTTTTGGTTGTTCATTGTTATTTTTTGATTTATTCTTTGTCTTCTTTTTACCTCTGGATTGTTGTGAAGGGGCATATTGAACTACATTCACCTCAAATATCTGAGTTGGGGGGGAGGTAGAGGAGAGTGTGGTCGATTAGGAAGTATATTGAGTTTTGACGGAACCGATAGCACCATCCACATGAAATGAGGATGACGGCTTAGATGGATTAGTATTAACTCGAGCAACATTTAGAAACAAATCATACAAAGTACCAGATTGTGAATAAACCAAATCTAATTACTGAACCCAAGCAATGGCTTCTTCCTTAGTGACTGCGCCACCCATAGCGACATCGCGAGTGATCGGGGGTAAAAGTGATTTAGTAAACCATTCTGCCAATAATATGTCAGGAATGATTACCTTGATCATCCTTCGTCGTCGTCTCCACTCATGAATATGGTCAGAGATATGCACGGAGTCAGTTTGACAAAGGGAGGTCAAGAGTTCAGTACCTGTCTCATAGTGAATAGGTAGTTGAAAGTGCACAAGGAAAGACATGGCAAGGGAATTGAAATTATGAAAAGAAGCACGTGGTAGTTCAATAAACCACTTTTCTACCGAGCCTGTAAGTGTTCACTGAAAAAGATACAAATGTACAGAATCATCCATGAGTGAGTTTGATGAAAACCACAAATGGAAAGTCATCACATGGTTGTTTGGATCTTCACCAGATTTTTCGTCAAATTTCAGAATATCAGAAGGAAGTTTAGCTGGAATGACTGGCCAAACCGGTGAATGAAAAATAGGATCATTAGTTAACAGAGACAAATCGGGGAGATCTAGAGTCGCAAGGAAAGATAGGTGTCGGTTAATTTGTGGATGATACTGGTGTGGCATAGGAACACCAGTAGGACCATAAACTGGGTTAGGTGGATAGTTGCAACCAGTAGGTCCTCCTACATACGGTTGTTGTTGGACAAGATAAGCAGGATTCGATGATGGATGAGAAACATTTGCATAACCCGGTGGGTGCTGAGCATTATAGGCCGGTGATTTTCTTGCCCATGAGGAGGATAAACATTTTTTCCTTGATGATGGTAAAGAGTATATCCCGGAGGTAGATACACATTAGACACATGAGGAGGATAAGACTGTTGTCCCGGAGAACTCCAGGTGGTGTTTGGGATGTCGCCCGGATAAGGTTGTCTGTAAGATGTTCCAGAAGGAATAGGATTTGATACTTCTCCTAGTGGGTTATGATATGAGTTCCCCCCAACGTGGGGTTGAATAAAATTGCCTCCTAAATATACTCCCCAGGATTGTGAAGGGTTTCCAGCAAATGAAGTTTTCCCCCCTGCCAACGGTGGATTAACGACCGAGATATGACTGGAAAATGGAGGTTTCCCTCCAGGAGGAGCATGAAAAGGGGGCTATCCCCTAGGAAGGGTAGGCCCACCATAGAATGGTAGTCCTCTAGAAGGGAAATGTTCGTTAGATGGTGGTTTCCCTCCAGTCGGTTGTGTTTGGTGGGCAGGGGTCTGCATTCTCGGGTGAAAAGATGTCCTAGCAGGATCGTGTGGAACACGTGGAGATGTAGAAGAAAATCTTGTAAAAACAGGGGTAGGGATTGAAGTGCCTTGGATATGAGTAGAGGTGATGATTCCAACATTAGGATGGACTTGTGTTGATGTAACAGTAGGGTTAATGACCTGATCGACTCGGTGATTCATTTTTTGACCAGATGGTCCTGTTTCACCAGGAGGGTCATGAGGATGAAAAGGTTGTTAAAAGGATTCAAAATGCTCATAGAGATCGTGTCTCAATGAATTCCCCCATACAGAATGAGTAGGTGTGGGATTGGTATCTACTATGGTGCTAGGACGAACAAGAGTCCTATACTCATCACCAAAGATTGGTTCGGTGGATCCCATATATGTTTCGGTAAAAGTTCCCTCCGGTAATCATGGGACCTCTTCGTTTATGATGTTCCCAAGGGAGTCTAAACGAAGAAAAAATGGTTTGAGAGGGGTTACCGACATAGATGTAGTGTGAGGAGTGGTATTTTCAACCATAACCAAAGCGCCTTCTAAGTTATCTAACGGAGGAGCAATAACACTTCCAGCGTCGGATTGATTTTCTACCTCTCTACAGTAGTTGTCTTCTGGAGGGTTAGGAGATAAGGGTTGATAGCATTCCATAGGTATCCCTTGCATCCTACATGATTGGAGAAGACCTTTATCGTCTACAGGCTCAATTTTAGATAATAACATAACACACTAAAAATCTAGGGACAACTAACAAAAAGAAACAACATATGCTAATAAAATCTAGGAATAAACCAAGCAAACAAAACTTCTCTCGATGATCGTACTAGTTGGTGATGAAATCCAACATCGTGTGATCAAGTCGAGAAGGGGCTAGGATATGGTGGAATAGTTACAATGGAAACCTGCTTAACGAACTTTCACCTTGGTGCAAGCTTCCAGGCAGTAATTGCGGATTTACCCTCCAAGGAGCCCGAGTGAGTTTAACCAATTTTTGTTCCAGGTATAGTGAGACTTCCCTTCACCGTCACCTTGTGTAAGTACGTAAAGATTATGGCAGCTAAAGACACCAATTAGCAGTTAGTCTCTGGGCGGGTATAGTCGATAGTCCGATCCAAACGTATGGGCAGGATAACAAGTCCGAAATCAACCCGAGAGGCTCTCACACATAATCGTGGGTATACCTTCAAGTGACCCCCAATATATGATCCGACCACTACAAACAGTTGAACCACGGAGGGATAATATTTGTAATTTGTCTGAATGCGACCTCGTGCATAACCCCTGTGTGAGAGGGGGATCCTAGAAAACTGATACAACAACTGGATTTGACTCTCCCTAACTCAGGATGCTAAAGTTTGTTTTGAAAACTTTGGAGAGTTGTACTCACAGCCTAATCCAAAGTGCTAATCCTAGTCTAATGTTGGTGGAAGATCCTAAAAATAAAAAATGTTCTAGATATTATTTTAATTAGCATTTGTTTTACAACTGTTATTTACTCAAAGGGTGTATGAAAGTGAAACTGATGGAATGATGACTCAATTCCCAAAAAAGATGCATAAAAGATGATAAGCAATCATTTCTTTTCAATGAACGCATATTTAAGGGAAAGAGAAAGAGTTGTTTTCACTATCAAACACTAATATGGAATGTCCTCAGTTAATTTGTTCTCAATCAAATCCAATGTAATGCTAAAACATTTCAGAAATGCCTTCTAATATGCAAGCCAATCACTAAGATGTATATTTTTTGTTTGTATGCAAATGATAATTAATTCAATCCAAAACTTCTCTTGCCAAGTAACAAGGAGATTCGGACAAGCATAAACAGATTTACACAAACAACACACCCTCTTGCTATGATTGAAACAAGAAGCAAAAAGAAAACAAAAGATAACAAAGATAATCAAACAATTCACACAAAAGAGAGATGTTTAAGAAAAATGACCTCAAAGAACCAAATGAGATGAATCACATATTTCGGATGTCCTTCACCATAGTTTTCACTCAGTCAGATAAGAGAGGAAAATGACAAATTTCCTCCAAATCGTAAAGGACAAATTGCAAAGTAAGGACAAATGTGAAAAAGTCCAAACAAAAGAGGATGAATCCTTAGAAAACAGGGTACTGAAGGCCAATACCAAGATGGACTGAAAGTATGAGACCCTAAGCAAATGTACAAAGCAGAAACTGAACCCAAAAATTTGAAAAACTAGAGGATTTTTCACAAAAGATGGGAGCGCTCTAGTGTAAGGGGCACCAGAGTGTTATAACGCTCTGTGTAAGACCTTCAGGGAGTGTTGGCACTCTGATAACAAGGCAGGGGAGCGCTGGTGTCTTAAAACCCATAAACTTGTCCAAAAAAAACTAAAAACTCAGTTAAACTTTGGCGTTCACTGTGTATGTGATGGAATAAGGATTCAATCAACACATCCAATCAGACATATGGAGTGAACAAGGTCTAAAAATAACAAAGGGTAAGACAAGTTCTACGAGGAAAACCAAAACTGAAATTTTCGATTAGTCCCCAGTGGAGTCGCCAATTTTTGTTGTAGTACAAGTTTGAAAGAAACAGGCCAAGCATTGATTGCATTAATGAGAACAACAATGAAGAAAACTTACAACCATAGATGTAAGTGCAACAACTTCATAAATCTCTCCTTTTCCAACCCTTTCTCAAAAGCTCCATGATCAGAATGACAATACTTTCACTAATTATTCTCCTCTACTTCTCATGAGATCATAAGTTTGTTATCTCTAAACTCCTCTCTCCCTTATCCTCCATGGAAATCCCTCATTATATAGGATTTGGAGGTTTAACCACCATGGAGAGGATCTCTCATTAGATCCACTAAGAAAGGGATCTCTAAGATATTTAGGGAGAAAATATCTCTTAAGGATTTTGAGGAGGAAATATCT
>ML804019.1:97437-139910 GCA_009831015.1 Picea engelmannii | reverse complement strand
GTTGACAAATCCATGATTATTTCCATATCTTCTATTTACACCATTCATGTTTCTTACGTATGTGTTCCTTTCATTGATTCTACAATTAATTGCCTTATGTCCAAAAATTTTGCAAGTATAACAATGACCAAGAAAGAAATTTTCATACCTTGGAGTAAGTGGGTTTCTTTGTGATGTAGTCCATCTGGGTTCATGATATATTCTTCTGTAGTTTCCTTCATACTGATTGAAGCTTATTTGATTCCTGAAGGTAGGAGGTCTTCTTGGATATTCATCTCTTTTGTAATCATTCCTTCTTTATGGTATCCTGGTCCACTTCTCATCAACTGTCTGTGTAGCTCTTTCTTCAACCTTCTTGTTGGTATTTCCATCTTCTTTGTATGAAGTTTCACCCATGCATCCAAGATGTGTTAATTATTTTGGCACTTGAGAGTTTCTTAAGCTCTTCCTCAATGAGACAACTTCTTGTTCAAGTTTCTCACAATCTTCTTTTTTCTTCTTCATTTGGACATTACTTACTTCTCCTATTCTTCTTTCTTCTTCGAGTAGAGTTTTCAAGGAAATGGTTTCTTCTCTTAATTTCTCAAAGTATTCTAATTGTTTCTTCAAGATTACAATTGTCTTTTCACAACTACCCAATTCACTTCTTAGTTTTCTTTGCATCTCTTTGAGCTTGCTATTTTCAATCTCAACATGCTTCAATTTTTTGAGATTCTCATTTTCTTGTTGAATAATTTTGTCTTCATGATTTTCTTCTTTTTCATTGGAATTTTCTTCTTCAGTGTCATTTCTTTTAATCCTTGGATGAGGACATTCAAATTCAACATGACCTACTCCTTCACAATTAAAGCAAAAGAACTGACCTCTATTTTCTTCTTTGAAATCTGAGATGTTGTAATTTGCTTCAACTTCTTCTTCTTCTTCTTCTTCTTCTTCTTTGTCTTCCCTTACATAAAGGTATTGTACCTTGTCCCAAAGCTCTGTTGATGATGCACATGATCCCACCTTGGATTTCACTGAATCTGTCAATCCATCCAGGATGGTATCTATTGTCAATTTGTTGTTCCTTTTTTCTTCCTTCTGAGCTGCAGCCTTTGGTTTCTTCAAAGCATTGTACCTTGAAGCAACTGAGAACCAAACATCTGCCCTAAGAGATTTCAAGTAAGTTTCCATTATATTAATCCAATATTCAAAATTTCTTCCATCAAATGGTGGAATCCCATTTGGAATTTTGTCTTCCATTTCTTTTTAAGATCTTCCTTCCAGTGGTTAAACTGTACTGAAGGTAACCCGCTCTGATACCAATTGTTGATACTGAGAGGGGGGTGAGTTAATTTAAAACCTTTTTCAACTTATACTTAAACCATTCAACTATATCCAATGAGAAATGAAGAATAGTGTAAGAGTTACACCAATACACCACAATACATCATGCACAATATATGAGAAATAATCAATAGTTATTGTTCAAGGGAAGTAATGACTTCCAAAGGTAGCTACAGCTTCCAAATGTAAAGGGAGGTATAAACCCCCAAGAGAAAGATACAATACTCCAATATCAAGAGAGAGTTGAAATCTCCATCCTTGCCCCTTCCTTGCACCCAAGAATATATGATAGATAATAAAACTTTACATTAAATCATCACCATCAACCAATCATCACATAGAACCTGATAATGTTTCCTGAGACTTCTTCAATTTCTACAATTCTTCAATTATTAGAGTAATCTGATCCTGTATATAATATTACTCAATGTATTCTCTGAAACGCCTCCAAGTTTCACTCCTTGAATCCTCCCCAAAAAGAAGTTATAGAAAGAATGGTAGACTTTATTCAATTTTGGTCTATTCATGAGACTGAACTTGTATATAATGCCCCGCATTCAATATTTAACATCTGATTCTGAAACTCACATGAAAGAAACTAAAGTACATATTCTTTCCAATGAAATTTGTCCGACGTAATTTGGATTCTCGATGAATAAGTTATGATTGTTTTACCCAGAACACCTGTTTATTGACTAGCTTCAGGACTGGTCACAAACCCTATCTTCCACGGAGTGTATCTCCATAATTATAGTGAATCAAGAGCTAAAATTTTTACCAGAGGTACCTTCATATGTCTTCTCAATACTAGAACGATTTCACCATATGAATCGTTTTAGAAAAAATGTTATAATAAAAATGGTAAGATGACCTGAAAATAACATACCTTAGAACACATGTCACCAAAAGACTTCATCCTCCCTTGAAATCCGACCTTCTTTACTTATTATTTCCTCTGAAATTCAACTTTTATAAAAATGAATGTATAATGATGTTTATTTATACCATTTATGTCACTTCATTTTAACATTAGGGCTAACTTGACACTTTCTTATTTTGTAATTCTTTTCTTTAATTATCTTCAAGGCCTACATGTACTTCCTTCTTCAATTCACTTTGTCATCTTCAAAAATTCATTTCTCCTCAACCATGAGGATCCACGTGACATGCCACATACCACCAGAAACAACATGATGTATACTATCCATTCATGGGTGTTTTATATGCATGTCCATTGTCCTTCATGTCCAAATATCTTTATCAATCTTGCGGTCCAAAACCCATGAATAGGGTTGACATCAATGACAACAACCAATCTTCCAACAATGGGTGAGTGAACCATGAATTCCCCCATGACTTAAGGCATTGCATATCTAAATTATCTGCATTTGTACGTTGTATCATATGAAAGGAGATTCATATGGCTAGCATTCCACTGTGGCATCAAGAGATAGATGAGATTGTTTTATGTTTGAGAAGGAACTATCATTGAGTTTCATGGACTTGCAGGTTTATATTCTAATTCACCTAGTAGACATGGTTGAATTAGTCTGGGTGGTGTATTATCATTGGATATTTTTTTTGGATAGGTAAATGAAGAAATTGAAAGGATTTGTTCGTAAACAGGGAAAACCTGAGGGGTCAATGGAAGAGGGGTTCATATCATATGAGTATTTATATTATGCCAATGAGTACATAAAGAAAATTGACAACACACTAGGTGTAGTGATTTGGGACGATGAAAGGGATGAAGAAAAAAGAGAAGGGGAGCTTCTCCAAATGAATGGAAAAAGGCGCTTGATAAAGAGTAAGTGACTTATCATTTGTCAAACTTCTACACAATAACTATTCACACTAATATTCATAATTTATATTTTCATGATCTCATATGTGCTATGTGCTGGTTTTATTTCTTGAATACATCAACAAATTCATAAATTGATTCCATCAATAAATTCATTCTTTACAATTCGGAGGAAACACAGTCGTCGGTCGAATTGTACGAACATAAGAGGAGGAAATGAGAAAGTGACAGGAAAAAATCCGTATGGTTGAATGGTAGAAGCATGCCTTATCTTGATCATTTAAAATAAAATATGTCAATGATATGCCCCAACAGTTGGGTTTTTGACCAAGTCAAAGAGAAATATGGTGCATCGGGTCATTACCTATGTGAAGAAGAGGACACAATAAATATAGGGATTGGTTGTAGAAACTTAGTAATAATCTTTGTGTGTACATAACTTTTAACTTTGTAATGAAAATTTGAATAGTAAGTACATCTATATTATTTTATATTTTAATGGTCGGGTTATGAGACACATATTGACACTATGACTTGTTCACTTTTCTATAGGTGAATTTGTTCCCATATATGTGGGCATATGGACATCATTTTTTCATAGAGGATGTTGATGGTGGACACTTGACACAAGAATTTGGAGTGGAAGTTGAGTTCGACCAATCTAGTCATGTTAGCCACCACGATCAAAACACCATACACGAGAAGTTAGGTTAGGTCAGAAAGATACAAGAGCTCATTTGAGTGGACTTCTCTTATTTCAAATGTGTTATTTTTAGGTGCAAGTGGTGCCTGACACCATTGATTGGAATAATGTAAAGGAATATTGTGATAGTGGGATGATATGTATCAACTTTAAAAATATGTGGGATGAAGCCAAGGAGCCTTATGTTTTCCCAAAACACTACAACCAAGTGTTTTTTTACCCACAAGTGTTGGATAGGGATTGGTGGTTTGTATTAAGACACAACCCTAGATCAAAACATATTTTTGAGAACAACAACGTTACCATCCCAAGCGAGGAAAATAATCAGGGCGATGACAACAGAGAGTGATATATTGTACATGTTTTATTCTTTAATTACTTTTGTATTTTCAAATCTATAGTGGATTTAATAATTTGATTATTAAATTTATAATGTTTTTAGTATTTAAAATTTCATATGAAATATTATTAATTTTTTTATTGGATGATATAATTAAATGTTATGTGTAAATGATATAAATATTTTTCCATTGTAAATCTAAATGATATTTGAACTTTTAGTATTTTAATTTGAACTTTTATTTTAAAAAACAATATATTATTTTATTGTAAATATCAAATATTTTATATCATAATTTTAAAATGTATTTTTGTTACCCACCATTTCATATCATTACCATATCGTATTATACTGTATTAGTTTTTAATTTTGATTTCATACATACTAATTAGGGGAATATTCAGATATAAAATGAGCCTCCTCAGTGAGTTTTTCAAAAAAACATAATTGTCCTTAAGTAACTAATGCATGTGTCCCTCTCTAAACTTATATAATAATATATAGTTAATATATTACATAAAAATCAAATACATAATATATTATGTAATATAATAAATATAATATAATATAAATAATATAATAAATATAATATATTATATTATATATTAATTCTAACATAAAAAATATAATATATTAAGTTATATTTTAATTTTATATTACATATAATATATAATTGAAAATTGAATTAAGCATGTAGATCATAACAATGTTTTATCCCTTATCCTCTCTTTTTATTTGTGGGTAAGAAATTTTATGGCTCCTAATAGCTAATTCAATTAACAACATGTAACATAGGATATCGAAAAATGACATAAAACATAAATACATGTAATTAACCCACTTAAGAAAATTATTTAAAGAGAATAATTCATACAAATTAAAATATTTAATATTCTAAATATTTTTATGTTTTTGTACATGTTTCTTGGTTAAGTTTGACATTCATGCATCCTTATAGTATAGTAAAAAAATGTTGAATTAGAGATTTGAGACTTGTATTAATTATGGGAATATAAAAAAAATGACCAAATTACAATTAAGAGGAAGTTAAAATATCACAAAGATTTTATAAATGCTAATTGAGCTTATCATAGCTATTTTTAATTATTCATTATTCATTATGAACAAAAACAATATTCTCCAAATGAGGACAAATTCTCATATCGTACTTTCAAGTAAACTAGTTTGTAAAAGTGTGATACAAAGTAAGGTTGAGGATTAATATAATTTACTTTTAACTTGCCCAAACTTTAATTAATAACATAAGACATATCTTTGCCCAATTTTATGACTTATTTAGTTTTCTTGGTTAAGTTTGACATTCATGCATCCTTATAGTATAGTAAAAAAATGTTGAATTAGAGATTTTGAGACTTGTATTAATTATGGGAATATAAAAAAATATGACCACATTACAATTAAGAGGAAATTAAAATATCACAAAGATTTTATAAATGCTAATTGAACTTATCATAACTATTTTTAATTATTCATTATTCATTATGAACAAAAGCAATATTCTCGAAATGAAGACCAATTCTCACATCGTACTTTAGGTAAACTAGTTTGTAAAATTGTGATACAAAGTATGGTTGAAGATTAATATAATTTAATTTTGACTTTATCAAACTTTAATTAATAACATAAGACATATCTTTACCCATTTTTATAAATTGTTTACTTTTCAAGACCTCTTAACTACAAAAACATGATAAACTTTGTATTTTCATTTTCATCATATTCAAATATAAAAATGACAACATAATAACTTAATTAGAACTGAGTTAATTCTGAAATGTTGATTTTTTTTTTTTTAATTTACAGATAACTATACTCATGGGAAACAAAAGTTTGTGCAAGAGAAAATTTGATCGCACTCTAGACGAAACTCTCCATAACGAACAAAGGAAAGAGAATTATTGGAGAAATAAATCATAACGTGAAAATATTGAAGAAAGAAATGATGATGATGTAAATAGATATTTTCAAAAAGAAGAAGTTCAACCAAGTATTCATGTACATATTGTTTATATTAAAAGTATAGAATTCAAATTTAAATTATTGTTTAATATAATTGATTGTAATTCATATTTGTTATTTTTCAAAAACCAGAAATAGATTTGTCTCATAACGTCGATGAAATTGTTGAAACCAAAATTGAAGCAAAAGTCGAATCACCTATAGGTATCTACATAATTTTAGATAATACAAGATGAACACTTGTATATAGTTTAGTGAATTTATGTTCTATTTTTTTTTTAATATGAAGTTTAAATTGAAATATGCAGGAGAATCTATCAATATTGATGATGAAATATTATAAAATGTTGATACTAACAAATTTGGAATAAAGAAGCTAAGCATTATATAAGATATCGAACTAAGAATATGCATAATATTTTTTTCAAAGATGAATCAATAACAATAAAAGCTCAACTTTTACTCTGTCTAATAAAGCGAGGAAACTTAAAAGAAGCTACATCATTATTGGGTATTCAAAATTCGACAAAAGATACAACGGTGAAACAAAATGTATTTGACAATATAACTAGTGTATTAAAAGCTTTTGGAAAATCTTGAAAAGAAGATGTGAGTGTTGCACGTAGAGTGATACAAATAGTTGTTATTTCATATAGCAATATAAAATATTGTTTGACACAGCACATGGAAAACGCGATGGGAACCTCAAGAAAAACATTGTACAAACATAGAAAATTCCTATTTCAAATAGATGCAAATGAGGAACTTTCTTGTTGGATAGTTATTTCTAGACAAACTTACAAAGATAGACTTGCGGAAAATGTTAAATAATTGGCATGTAATTCTTGGTTGACAAAATCTCGTGTTTCACCACATACAAGGGATATGTTGCAATGAATAATATCACGAAAACAATATGAAGAACATCCAAAACATATATTTCTAGTAACACAAATATAATTGTTCAATAAGTTCAAAGAAGATCACAAAAAAGTTAAAATTTCCATCAATACATTTGTTCAACAAAAACCATGGTTTGTTAGACCCATCACTATTTGTGACACTTGTTGTTTTCGTTATCATGTAGAATTTGAGTTATATTACGACACTTTTCTTGATTTTGGTAAAACTTTATGGCCAAGTTCACCTCCTCCTGCCACGTTCCATTCTTTTATATCTGAAATTCTATGGGAAAGAGAAGGTGATGAATTATTTTACCAAAAAAAATGTGTTGGTGGAAATAAATGTTATCGTTGTGGAAATCTAAGTTTGTTTCACTCAAAGTATTGATCCGAAAAGTTATTTTAAATGACAATGGTTGAGTTATTTTTTCATGTTTTAATTAACCATTCAGGAACTGAATGAAAGAGGAATAATTATAAAGAAATCATGACATCCATAAATATATGTACAGATTTGCACATAAGCATGAGAACAAAAAAACATAAAACACCAAAGTGATAACATAGTTCGACAATCTCGCCTACGTCTATGAGCCTTTGTCTAAGTGGGTGAGGCTTTCTTATTTATGTTCAAAGATTTAAAAATACATCACAGCAGTGCCAAAAGGATTAAAAAGTGATCTGATATTGTTCTACTAGATCTTTAGAACCTGAAAAAATAGACGGCATAGAAATCAGATGACTGGAGCTCCCAAAAATGACTCGCATAGGTTCTCTCCTAAAAAGATTCCCTACATAAAAATGGCTTTGTCTCAATAATTCTTTAGCATAAAATTGTTATGAACCTCCTCTCTAGCTTCAATAACCCCTGGTTTATATATATCTGAAGTTGGTAACCATCTCCCAACTTCTCCCCAAGCTCTAGCCTCAAAAAAGGCCCAATATCTCCCAAAAATGACCAAAATCTCCAAAACTGCTAAGAGAATCCAATTAAATATATATTATAAAGTTAAATAAATCACTTTGAAAAATAGTAGGGCGCAACCCCTTATTCTTTGTCCCTTGGTCCTATTGGCGCACCCCAGGTGGCCTCGTGCTGGCAGTTATGCATTCGCCCCCTCCAATCCTTCTCCTGGTTGTATGCTGGAAGACCATATGGCCTCAGGCTAGCATCCACACACAACTTGGTTGTTAAGTCCCCTAGGTATGAGCTAATGGTTATTCCCCTTGGTCAGTGGGCTATCCCGATCGACCGGGGCTAACCCCATAACCCCCACGCCCAAACAATATGGAACTGGTGACGTGTGATGGATGTATGTGGTGGTAACGAACCAGGGGATATAGCCACACTCCATGCACGAATCAACATTTGGTAGGGTCTGGTTATATGGTAAGTGGTCACATGGTATACATCAGGGCTGGGGTTAGGCCCCAGCCCTTACTCCACCAAATGTAGCACTGCTTCAAAGTTATATAGCGGTGGCACCACTAGTATAGGGTAAGAACTAATGTGAGGGAGGGTTGGTTATCCCAACCTTTCCAGGTCACTTTCTCGGTGGGATTTCACATGGTCAAATATTGTAGAGTCCAAAAATTTTTAAACAACATCAACCAATGAATGGGTGCCATGTGGCAGCCCATGTCTGGGCCACGTGGCACCGTACCATACGCCATAACAACTGCCACATGCAAGTGCTTGATTCATCCACATCTTCCAGCCACATTTTTTCCATGTCACATGACACTATACATTCCATTGTACCTACCACGTAAGCATAGTACAGATGTGCCATGTGTCACCCTTGAAATGGTGACATGTGTCACTCCCTGATTGGTCCATCTGTACCTACCCAGTCAACAACCTATCCACTTCACTGTAAATTCAACTACCACATGTCACCTCTAGATATTGCCACGTCAGATATATGGTCATATGTCCTGTATAGTCATCTGCCATGTGGCACTGTACATACTTTATGGACTTTACAATCAACATATTTTTTTGCTTGTTTGACGAAATGAATAGACCACGATATATGGAGCATATGACATTCATTTGATCCGATTCAAGTTGTGCTAGGTTTGTATCGACGAGGCCTATGCACACGTCCATTTTGAAGACATTCCGAGCACTTTGATGTTTAGGCCTTCCTAGACCCATTTTGGTCCCGGGATCCAATTATGTATCACACCTCCCCACTAAAGACCTTTTGGTCCCAAAAAGGTTATTGATGATTCATCAAGTGAGGGATAGGAAACCTGACTTGTTCTCTATCTTTAAACTCTGTCTTGTGCACCTGTCTCATCAAGATCAACTGTAAAACAATCATGATAACTGACAACATATTGTTAGCCATTTGTACTCTATCACATCTTACTCAAGCCACTATCATCCATGTTGACATAATTACAAAGGATAACATAAAAAATATGACTACAAATGAGATTATGTGTTTGTAGTATTTGTACGACATTAGCTTATCTTGAAGAAAACTGTGATTGATTTTCCATTCGACAATCATCTCCTATTCTTTCTTAAGATCGATTACTTGATTTGAAACAATTATAGGTGTGTTTATTTCTTGAGTTGTCTTTCTTAATTGTTCCATAGTTTGAAGAGATTTATTTTCCTTTAAATGATGAGCATGAACAACATATTCTTGACCTTCTTTGGTTAAGTGATGTTGATTCTTTTCCCTGTAGAAGATTGCTTTACGATCATACAAGTAAGGACTACCTAAGACCATTCCACATTCACTGACTGAAATCAAATTTCATGTTAGCTCATCCACAAACTTGTATGAAATTGAAAATTTTAATGTGCACTGCCTTGTTATGTGCAATTGATGATTGTTTCCCATCCATTTAAGTGTGTAAGGATTATGATGTATCTTTGTGTTTAATCCCAACTTTTTAACCAATTCCTCTGAAATTAAGTTAGATTGAGATCCACTATCTATCAACGTGTCGACCTTAGTATGCCTCATAATGACCCTTATGTGAGACAATTTACTTCTAGAATCAAATCCACCACCAATTTTACCTATTAAACCAACCAATGAGATTTTTGATTCATCACCTGAATCTGATCCCAAGTCTGTTGGTCGTGTTGTTGTTGCAACTCTTTGCCTCCCTTTATTTTCTTTGAATCACTTCAATCTCTTGTCTTGATAAAATTTCCAACAACGGTCCTCATCATGCCCCTCTTTCTTTCAATGCTTGCAAGAGGGATTCTCTTCCTTTCTCGCCACCGAATTTTCCTTCTCGCCATGCCACTTCCTTTTTTCCTCTTTCCTTGAAAATGATTCCCCTGATACACCAACCCCTATTTTCCACTTCAATGTATTTCACTTGAACATAAACCTCATTAAGATTAGTAGGTCCAAACATGAATACAAGATTTCAAATATGTGCAGGTAAACCTTCTATGTACTTCATAAGAGTTTCATGGGTATGTAAAGGAATATATAACATCAATGCCATTTTACGAAATCCATATGTGTATTCATGCACTGTTTGTCCTTTTCTTAGTTTAAGAGATTGTCATTCAATTAAATCTTTCTCTTTATAACCCAAAGTATAGAATTTCTTTCTAAGTGCAGAAATAAAAAATGTACATGCTGGAAATACATTACCCACTTGTTGTGTGCCATTTTGCAAATTGCTTTTCCACCAGATGAGTGTTGTGCCTGCAAGTCTATGTGATGCCAATTTGATCTGAGTTGTCTCATCCTTGATTTGTTTCATGCTGCAATAAACCTCCATCTGTCTCACCCAATTATCAAGCCTCTCTTCATTGACTTCACCATCATACATAGGTAATTCAAATTTCACATCAAATTTTAATAAAGGAATTTCATTCTTATGTTTATGGACATGTTTCTTTGCAGTGGATTTAGAACTTGAACTTGAAGAAGAAGGAGAATAAGGCAGTGAAGATGGAGGTGAAGGACGAATTTGAGGAGGATCCTCTCCTTCTTCACTATTTCCCTTTGAAGATTCACCCAGATTTGGTCTCTTCCATTCCAAGTAATCCTCATACAAAACATTCATCATCTCCGACATGGCGAATAAAGTTTTTCAAAACTCTTTCTCTTCCTGAGAAATTCCCTATTCAGATGCCATATTCTCGCTTTGAGAAGTTCTCTTTCTCAATCCAATCAATGTATTATCTTCAATAAGATATCCTTCACCACGATGTATCTTTTCCCTGGTTAACATGTAAACTCAAATCCAAACATCAGCTAGCTCTAATATCACTTGATCCGAAAAGATATTTTAAACAACAATGGTTGAGTTATTTTTGCATCTGTTAATTAACCATTTAGGAAATGAATGAAAGAGGAAGACTTATAAATAAATCATGACAAACAGAAATATATGTACAAATATGAACATAAGCATGAGAACAACAAACCATGAAACACCAAAGTGATAGCGAAGTTCAACAATCACACCTACGTCTATGGGCCTTTGTCTGAGTGGGTGAGGATTTCTTCTTTCTGTTCAAAGATTTAAAAATATATCATAGTAGTGGAAAAAGGATTACAAACTGATGTGGTCTTGTTCTACCAGATCTCTAGAACCTGAAAAAATAGACGGCACTAAAATTAGATGAACAGAGCTCCCAGAAATGGCCCGCAAAGGTGATCTCCTAAACATCTTCCCTGTATAAAAATGGATTTGGCTCAATAATTCTTCATCATAAACTTGTTCTGAACCTCCTATCTAGATTCAATAACCCTTGGTTTATATAGATCTGAATTTGGTAACCATCTCCCAACTTCTCCCCAAGATATGGCCTCAAAAAGGACCCAATATCTCAAAAAAATGACCAAAATCTCCAAAACTGTTGAGAAAATCCAATTAAATCTCTACTCTAAAGTTAAATAACCCACTTTGAAAAATATTAGGGTGTAACCCCTTATTCATTGGTTGTTGGTCCTATTGGTAGGCCCCAAGTGGCCTCGTGTTGACAGTTATGCACTGGCCCCCTCCAATCCTGCTCCTGGTCGTATGTTGAAAGACCATATGGACTCAGGCTAGCATCCATGCACAACTTGGTTGTTAAGCCCCATGGGTATGAGCCGGTGGTTATAACCCTTGGTCGGCGAGCTAGCCCGATCGACCAGGGATAACCCCATAACCCTCACGTCCAAACAATATGGAACCAATCACGTGTGATGGAGGTATGTTGTGGTAACGAACCAGGGGCTATAGCCACACTCCACGCGTGAATCAACATTTGGCAGGGTCCAGTTATATGGTAAGTGTTTGCATGGTATACATCGGGGCTAGGGCTAGGCTTCATCCCTTACTCTGCCAAATGTAGCAATAGTGGTGGTGCCACTATAGGGTAAGAACTAATTTGAGAGCGGGTTGGCTAGCCTGACCCTACCAAGTCACTTTCTCGGTGGGAGGTCGCACAGTCAAATCACATAGAGTCCAAATTTTTTGCAACAACATCAACCAATGACTGGGTACCACGTGGTAGTCCATGTCTAGGCCACGTGGAACTGTACCATACACCATCAAAACTTCCAAGTGTCAGCGCTCGATTCATCCACATATGCCATCCACGTCACATGCCATTGTACCTGCCATGTATGTGTCATACGGATGTGCGATGTGTCACCCTTGTAGTGATGACATGTGTCACTCCCTGATTGGTCCACCTATACATGTCCAGTCAACAACCTGTCCACGTCACTGTACGGTCAGTTTCCATGTGTCACCTCCCGATACTACCATGTCAATTGTATGGTCATAAGGCCTATACAATCAGTTGCCACGTGGCACTGTACAAACTGTATGGACTATACATTGAGCATCTTTTTTTTCTGGAGCATATGACGTCTATTTGAGCCCATGCACGTTGTGTTGGGTTCGTATTGAAGAGGCCTACACACACGTCTATTTTGAACCCATTCTGAGCACTTTGATTTTTAGGCCTTCCTCGACTCATTTTTGTCCCGAGATCCAATTCTGGATCAAGTATCCTATTGATATGAATGATCATTCATTTTCTAATATAACATTCAATTGGAAGAGATATGAATATATCAGCAACATGACTCCACATTATTCAAATGTTATTTCCAAAAGGATTGATTTGAAAGTAAATAAAATTTGTGTGATATATTTTTTGAATAAGTTTGAGGAAGAAAATTATAAATAAACCAAGTATTCACATAGATATCGATGGAAATACCTACAATTCAAACAATCCCATGAAGTGTTTCTAGCAGGGGCAATTTTGTCTGTAGTTGATTTTGCAGAGAATTACACATTTGCTGCACAAAACTAAATACAAAGTGAATATTATCATTCTGATCAAATCACTATATTTCTCCATGTTCTATATAGACATGCTCAATGGAATCTTGATAACATAGAAAGAACCAATGAAAATCAACATGTTATTAAAGAATATCACTTTTATATAAGTGATGATCGAGCACATGATACACATTATGTACAACATTGTTTTGATAAATTTTAGGATTCATTGAAAGAACATGGGATCGGATTCGATCGAAATTAGACATGGTCAGATGGATGTGCAGGTCAGTTCAAATATTCACAATCACTCTATTGGTTGTATTGTCTTCATAAGAAATCAAACATTACACATTGTTGTAATGTCCCCCGTTGTTATGACTACCAGCGACGTAAACCAAGTGCCATTTTTTTTTTTAAGTAGGAAAGTAATAAACGACAACAATTAATCAACACAACTTGATGATGAACAAAAATTATGCATTCAGGCAATAGACAACAACGAAAAAAACTCCCACATAGGGAAGCTCAAGACTCTGTCCAAGTTATTGATCGCATTATCAATTAGTATCGCAATGATCCCCTCATCAAGAATCAAGCCATCACAAGGCGATAGGCGTGATAGTAACCATGATGCAACATCTCTTATATAGGCCTTTAAACCAAGAGAAACCCCTCGCACTAGGAGATCGAATTATCTTCCAAAATACATTAAGACTACCCAAGCACCCAATCCCAAATTCTGCGCGTTCCTGCCAGCCCCCAGACAAATCTGTGCTGTCAACCGTAGCGTAATATAAATTTTTTTAATATGGTAAAATTATGATTTCTTTTAAATGAAAAATTGTATTTTAAAATAAGAGATTAAATTATAATTGTGGTATTATTAGGTTGATGTGAAAGTATATGATTTTTATGGAGGTAGCTTCATCTATAACCATAAAAATATTGGCTTTTTCTAAATACTATTTAACTTGAAACATTTTTATTTTGAAGATAAAACCCAAAAATGTTTTACATTGTATAAGAGATATAAAGAAATATGTTAACTAACCAATGATTCTCATTGGGTAAGATCTCATCTTTCCTCAACATAAGAAAATAAGTTAACTACCTCTTTTAAAAATAATTATCTAAAAAAAACTAAAAATTAATGATAGTAATTAAAAATTTATATTTTAAAGTCCTCATGAAAATCCCCATTTTGAAAATAATTTATATGGAAATCCTTATCTACATATCTACATTACATTTCAGATTCAGGATATGGATCAATTCAACAGTACATGACAATAATATTATTTTATTTCTCCAAACCAAAATTTAAAATTAGTGAGATATGAAAATTTTGCATTTTAAATTAGATTATAGTACCAAAAAAATGTAAAAATAAGGAAGTAATAACTTCATATTAAGGTAGGTGTGAACGTTTGGATGTCATATTATCCTTTTTATTTCAGAGAATCGATCTCATAACTTGATTTCAAGAAGGTTAACTCATTACATCAAATTGTGTCCCCGAACACACCAGTTGCGAAACGAAAGCCTTCAGACTTTGATCTTAAATTCATTGAACTAGAATGATGAAAACACTAGGCCACACATATTAGAAGGATGAATGGTCGTTAACATTTTTTTTCGTTTGTTTTTATGAAGTTTCAGTGGAATGGAAGTGGCTTTCAATTAAAAGGGAAACCATTGTTTTAATAAAATTGCCATCCATTAATGTTGTTATATTACTTCTATCCATTCCATTTCAAAATTTGCTATTTAGCAAATATTCATTGTCTAACAAATGATATATATCGCTATCCATTAGGTTATTATATTACTATATCCCGTCTATTTATGAAATATCTATTAAGAAATATACTATCTAAACCCAATAAATTCGCTGCCTATGAATGCATTATGTGGATGTCTATTAAATATATGACATGTTGTCCATAAAAGTATGATATCAATGACTATAAATCTATAAACCGTTGTCTATAATCACTGTCTATAAATCGATGTCTGACAAATGATAGCATTGATATCATTGTCTTAAATCTATGTCTGACAATGATAGCATTGATATTGCTGTCTAAAAATCTATAATCGTTGTCAATAAAATTCGTTGGGTAATTATAATTAAAAGGGAAATTGAAAATTTACACAAATAAATATCCACCCAACAAAGTCGTTGTGTAATACATTGAAGGTGAATTTAAAACTTTACAAAAATGGATCTTTGCCTGGCAAATTCACTATCCAGACTAGTGGTGTTTAGAGCATATAGACAGATCATAAAAATTAATTTTCAGACATATGTATAGATCACTGTAAAAGAAACGAGAACTATCATATCTCTGTTGGAACTTATCATAACACAAAAACACTGGGAATTATCATAAAAACGCTGGGATTTATCACGAAAATGGTGGGAATTATGTAACAACGCAATCATATCATAAAAACGTAGACATATCATTAAAAATGCAGACACATCATCGTCATATATCTGTTGGGATTAAAAAAAATTTACGTTGGGAATTATGTAACAACGCAGACATATCAAAAATGAAGACAGTCAAAGGTGAGAAGCAGGGTGTCCCTCCCCACACACAGGTCATCTTCTCACGCCGGAACGCCTGGAAATAAAGTAAACATAGGGTGTTCCTTAATTTTAAGCACTAGGAGGTATTTATGCAGGAGCATCATCAACAAGCACATGTGGAGGGACAACTCAGCGCCTCAGTGCGCATTTGAATCATTTCAGAATATTAACCGCTGGCGTTTCCTGCAAATCTTTTTTAAATGATTGAAAACTGAAGAAGATCAAACACTTGGGAGTCAAGTGATCATGAGTGACCTAGGAGTTTCACTCCTAGTCTTGAATGTAATGTAAATTAAGTAGTAGTTAGTTTTTTTCTTCTTGAGTAGACGAGTAGTCGAGGGGGGGAACCCTAAGAACCCTCTCATATAAATAGAGGTTTTGTACACCCGAATGAGGATTTGAGAGTTTTCTATGATTTAATTGTTGTTGAGTTTTGTTGTTGTTTATCATAGTTGTATCCATTTACTTTTGAATGAATATAACAAAGGAAAATTGATCCAATGCATGGTGTTGCTACTGTCTACAATTCCCTATTATTGTTGTTACATGAATGAGTGACTTATATTGTTGAGAATATGAAACTGTGAGATGTTTGTATACGTTTCATTTTTTTCCTCTTCATTGAGTTCATGCAAGGTGTGCATATAGTCCACAAGGAGTGCGTCGACAGATTCTGTCCCGACTCATAAGCTCAGAAGAGATAGCGTGAAACTTCTCTTTACAAGGAGTGCAAAGTGACTACTGCAAGGTGTGCACAGTTGTCCCCAAGATCATAAGTCTTGCGTAAGAATTTTTTGCAAGGAGTGAACATTTCCGAAATTCGACTAACTCTTGAAGGATTTAAAGGAGCAGAAGGAAAGAAATATCGAGAGAGATAGTGGGAGAAATATTCAAAGAGAGTGAAGTTCTGAAGGTTTCACGAGTCATCGACTAAGATTCATCCAGGAGAGAGTGGGATCATTACAGACCGTTGGATATGGGAAAAATGCAGGAGTGTTAAGTCTCTACATGCATATAGAAGCAAGGGTTCTCCAAAGTCCCGAAGAGACCAGGGATCATCCATCATCCAGAATAACAGGTGGCGCAAGATCCATAACTACAAGGGAAAATCACTTTGGGAGTTTGTGAACAAGAAGGAAGCGAAGTTATTGAAGAGCCGAAGATAATTATGATCATTGGTCACCAGGGGGTTACATTTCAACAGATATAACACTCCAGTGAAAAAACTTTGGGAGAAGGCAAGAGTTTAGTAGTTGAGACTCCCAAATACAAATCAATGAAGTGAATCATAACCATATGATTCAGAAGGACACGCGGCAGAGATCCATGAACTCTAGGTGAAAGCACTCCAGGAGAAGGCAAAGATTGAGAATTGGAAATCCCTGAAGCCTGAATAACCAAATTTGGTTGTGGCCATTGATTTGCGAGAGACACACATCAATAGATCATGAGCTCCAGGAGTAATAATTGTCGAGAAAGTAAGGTTTGAGAATTGAAAACTCTGAAACCCGAATCGATGAAGCAGATCACGACTGTTGACTTAAAAGGGGCACGTGTCAATATATCATGGATATCTAGGAGGGAATGATCCGGAGAGAAGGAAGGAAAGGTGGCTGACCTGAACCGTTGGTTGATAGGCTCCATCAGAGATTGTGATATCAACGGTTACGCAGGATGGCAGGAACAGAAAGTGCTCAAACTTTAAAAATCTGAGAGTGGGCTGCAATCGAAACCACGGTATTACAATAGGGATGCATGGTGATTGGTAGTGAATTGCGGGGAGAAACATTGTTTTATCCTAAACCACTTTCTACCATACCCTTAATTGTGTGTGGACATAGCTCGAGGTCACATACGGGAAAGGGATAAGGAGAGAGGAGCTAGCACCTGAAATTCGAGAGTTGAGCAACGTGAAGGAAAAGGTTGTGGGTTCCATAGAACTTGCATGAGAGGACTGAAAGGGCCTATGTTAAATTGTAAGTGAGATCGTTAAGGTTTCAGAGAGCCGATTCAACTCAGAATCGAAGATCCTTGAGCAAGAGGTCACATAACCCCTTAGTAGAGAAGGGGGAGTCTACATCCAAAAATTCATGGAATCCTATCGATGAGATCCTACACTGACTTTCCATGCCTTTGGATATCAACTTCATTTTACCAACTAACATATTCTATCAGGTGTCCCTTCCACTTGAACAAATATTCAAAATAGGTCTTCCTCCTAGTCTTCTTGCCAATCCTCTAATCAACGATCTTTTCCATCTGTGGTTTTTCTGCTATCGACATTTGTTTCTCCCACTGAATCTTTTCTTGATCTTATGATCTTTTTGTGTCATTTTCCCTGTAAGGATACATGTATGATATGTTGAATATGGGTGATATTCCCACACCATATGGTATTTCAATCTCATAGGCATTTGCATCAAACTTCCTTAAGATCTTACATGGCTCTATATTCTTCATCTTCAACTTGTTATATGTTCCCCTAAGGAACCTTTGTTTCCTAAGATGTGCTTGAACCTGGTCTCGTACTTCAAATTGAATCTCTCGATGATGTTGATCAACTATGTTCTTTTATTCTTGGCTAGAGCTCTGCAACTGTCCTCTGATCTGGCTATGGAGCTTCTACATTTCTCCAGAAAAATCTTCTGTACCAGCGCTTCTGATCTCACTTTGTTCCAAGTCTCTCAACTCAACTACTCCTCTTGGTTGCATTCCATACTGTATTTGGAATGGGATCTTTCTAGTGCTCCTATTTGGTGATTCATTGCATGCAAATTATGCTTGTGGCAAAATCTGATCTCACTGGTTATGATGCTCAGTGACTAGACTCCTTAATAAGTTTCCCAAACTTCTATTCACCACCTCAGTCTGTCCATCTGTTTGAGGGTGATAAGTTGAGGTTAAGGACAAATATGTCCCTAACGTCTTCCACAATGTTCTCCAGAAATGACCAACGAATTTGGTATCTCTGTCTGAGACAATACTTTTCGGTAATCCATGAAGTCAAACAACTTCCTTAAAAAATAAATTTGCAACATGTGTTGCATCACTAGTCTTCTGGCATGGGATAAAGTGTGTCATTTTTGAAAATCTATCGACTACCACAAATACAGAATCACATCCTCTTTGTGTTCTTATTAGTCCAAACACAAAATACATCCTTATTGCATCCCAAGGCCTCTCTGGTATTGGCAATGGTTGATACAATCCATTGTTCTATCTCTTGCCTTTTTCATGTTGGTAGATTCTACATCTGTTCACAAAATTTATCACTTATGTTCTCATGCCTGGCCAATAGTATGAACTGCTCAACTGTGCAAATGTCTTATCATGGTCAAAGTGTCCATCCAATCCTCCACTATGCGTTTCCTTCACAAGGTTATCCCTCATTGATCATTTTGGTATGCACAATTGATTTCCCTTGAACAACAATCCCTCTTGGATCATATACTCTTTCCACTGGGTCCGGTCTCTCAGTCCAGGATTTGTGCATTCTTCATATGCTTCCCTAAAATATGGATCATCATTGTACATTTCCTTAAGGTTTTCAAAACACAAGGTATTCACATGAAACTCCTTCAGAATTAAACATCTCCTGCTTTATGCGTCAACAACTTTGTTAGCATTTCCAGCAATATATTTTAGGACAAAAGTAAAAATTTTGATAAATTCAATCCACTTTGCATGCCTATCATTCAATTTTTCATGTCTGCTTATGAATTGTAAAGCTTGGTTATCGATGTATAAGACAAATTCCTTTGAAACAAGGCAATGCCTCCATTTATTCAAGGATTGAATTACATCATAAAATTATTTATCATATGTGGAGTACTTTCTCTTAGTCTCATTCAACTTCTCACTGGAATATGCAATTGTTTTATTATCCTGGCTCAAGACTGCTCCAATTGCAACTCCACTTGCATCACATCTCAATTGAAATGTCTTTCCAAAATTTTGTAAGACCAAAATTGGTCGTTATGTTATCTTCTCCTTCAATATATTGAAAATCCTCTCAGCCTCCTCTGTTAATTTAAAATACTTTTGCCTCTTCTTCACTGTATCCATCATAGGTGCACAAATTCCACTAAAATATCTAGTGAACTTCCTATAGAAACTTGCTAATCCATGGAAGATTCTCACTTCAAACATGCTCCTTGGTGATGGACATTCTTTGATTTCTTTCACCTTCCCTGGATCCATTTTCAATTCATTTGAAGATATCACAAACCCAATTAAATGAGTTATGTCTTCATAAAAGAGGACTTATTCAAATTTGTCAACAACTTCTCATGTTGTAGTCTCCTCATCACTAAGGTCAGATGTCTCAAATGCTCCTCTTTAGTCTTGCTAAATACCAATATATCATCCATATATACAACCACAAACTTGCCAATGAACTCTTTTAGTATTTCTTTCATCAACCTCATAAAATTACTTTGGGAATTTGTTAAGCCAAATGGAAGAACAAGCCACTCATACTGTTACAGGTGAATCCTCTTGCGGACACCCAGATTCCCTCTTGGTATATAGACCCCTAAAACCAAGACATAAAGGGTTCTATCATTGGTCACTGACATCCTTTTAGATCTAATTAAGCTAATGAATGAAGAGGAAGAAGAAAAGTGTACCTTTTTAAATGGTGTTTGACCTCACAAAGTCCAAGTTGAGCTTCAATCCCAAGCTCCTTGATAGGTCCCGTAGAACAAACAAAGATACAACAAACTTCCTATTCTACTGAGATTAGCTCAAAAATAGATCTATCTACTAGAGACAAGTTCATGTGGAACAAACATAAACTTGAAATAAACAGGCCAAGCATGAATTTTTATTAATGAGAACAAAGTGTTGCTTACAACCATGGATGTGGTGAAATATCTTCATCAATATCCCTTTGTCCATACCCTTGCTCAAATAACCCATACACAAAATGATGATTCTTTATTGTTCAACTCCCTTATGAGATCATAACTTTGATGCCTCTAAATTGTCCTTCTTTTCACCATGAAGAGGCCTCCTTATATAACCTTGGAGAGGCCCAACCACTTGAGAGATCATTGGGATAAATTGAGGATTCTTCTCCTTCAGTTGAGTATCTTCCCTAAGATCATTCCTTGACCTTCTATTTGAATCCAACCACCTTCATAAATTCAGGGGATTCTTCCCTGATTTGTCTCAACAAACCAAAATTCGCTCAGAAAGGGTAGCGCTGCACCAAAGTGGAGCATAGAGTGTTTTATTACTCCCCCAAATAATCCCAGGGAGCGTTAACACTCCCTGACAGTGCATAGGGGAGCGTTGCCTTCCAAATTTGATATTTGAGTGGTTTTTTCAGTGGCAAAAGGTTTGTACTCGTTGTCAATTGATTTATGTTCTTCAAAACTAGTCTTTGATGTGTCTTAAGTGTCCCTATAATGTCGTTAGAGGAAAGACATAGGAAATATGGTAGTATGATGTTTGTGACACTTGCGACACTTGTGGTCAAGATGAAACACTTGCGGACAAAATGCAACACTTACAACACTTGTAATGATGACACTCGCGACACTATTAAAGTGAGTAATTTTGATGTGTAACAGATTACCCCCCAAAGTGCGAAGTTAGAAGATGTGATGACTAAAGTACTCTGTAGAATTATTCAAGAAAGGGTATGGACGTGGAGAACCTAGTAGAAGCTGCACACAACCATCCAATCAAACATTAATGACATGTTTCAAACCCAAGGCAGGCATACCTATGCTTGAGTGATAAAGACCTTTTAGGTATGGCCACCATAAAATACACGGTGGATCCATAATTATATTGACAAAATGGTATAGCCACTAAATACACAATGTGGATCTATACTCCTATGACCTGAACTGACCATAGCCATGAAGAATACACAGTGGATCTATGAGATGACAAGACATAGCCATGACCAATACAAAGTGGATATATGTAACATTATATGTGTCATAGTTCAAAAGAAAACTCCTTCACAACCTGGGAAAAGTACATATAAGAGTGATGAATCAACCCAGGGTATTATTACTAATCCTGATGTAGTATGAATCTAACCATGTGAAGAGATGTCCTGATGTCGAACATGGTAGAAACCACTTGATTACCGATCAATGATGTAAACCATTAACAAGTGCGAGGGAAATCACTATTGATGTCAATGATTCCCAAGATACGCTATGACATTCCAACGAATGTGAATAGATATGTTAAAGTTGAACATCTATGGAATCATCCGATTAGGGGTCAATGATGTAAACCCACTGTCGAAAGCGAGGAGGCCTACCATTGAGGCATGTAGGTCCCAAGGTACTAACTGGTTTCTAAGTCTAGTTCCCATATAATGTGTTGAAGTCGATAGGAATAGACTCGTCGTAGGAGGGCCTTGATGTATCCCCCATCAATGACACAAAACTGACACATAGATGTAAATTGCTATATCAAATGAACATGGACTAACATGGGTATTGAAACAAGAATATTTGTGATGGATTACTCTTGAGGAAGATACTTCCCTTGAACATTGAGGCACAACAACAGAAACATGACATGGACCAAAACATAATGATGCAATGGATACTGTGACTTTCATCGAGTGACCCAAAGGAGTAAAGAAAACTCAAAGGATTGGCTCAGTGCATAGGTTCAGTGGATTAAAATGTATGCAAATACAAAGTGTCGTGTTCAAGGGCGACCATAAGGATTACTATTAGTCTTCTCAAAAATTTCTTGGCTTGCTTCCTTTAATTTTTCCCCCATCCAGATAGATGAGTACCTCTTTTTAATTTAACGATCTCGAGGAGGGTAACACATGCTCGATATAACTCACCTTCGATAAGTCCCTCTTCATTTGTTTAACGAGCTGGAAGAAGTAAGGGTTTGGTCTTATATGATCCCTTCAATGTATGAATGTTTAACGAGTCCAGAGAAGGTAAACTCAGTGGTTTTCATATTTACAGAGTCTGAAAACAACTTAAAGATGACTCCAATGTTGTCCTTTTTCATAATGTTAGTCTTGCGAGGCCAAAAAAGAGATAAATTATCACTCAAAAGACGCCCTTTCAAACCTTTTAAGGAGTGTGAAAGGAAGCAAGATCACTCGACAATATTTTCATGTTTAGAGAGTCTGAAAAGAGCTTAAAGGAGACTCCAAGGGGTTCCTTTTTTCGTGCATCCATGAGTGCCCGAAAAAGAGATAAAAGGTTTCTCGGTTACATTCTCATGTTTTTACGAGTGCAAGAGAACAAATACTTAGCTCGGTATGCCCCCAGCTTGAAAAGATAGTGGCTTAACTCTAGAATGATCATCAAAGGCTGGAGACATGCCCCCTCAAGATTCAATTCATTCACTGACTTTGAGGTTCTCACCAATTTCTCTACTATATGGAGAAAAAGGATAAGGGTGGATGAAATGAAGGTTAAAATACGAGACCTAACGAAAGACTCGACTCAACATCTACGAGATATGGCGAAAGGCTCGACCTGACAGGAGAGGTGACTGTTTCATTTTTTAATGAGCTTGATAGAGGAAAAGAACTATGCTCAAGGCTCCAAGTTCAATCCCCATATTTTTGTTTCATTTTTTAATGAGCTTTATACAGAGAGGAAAACTATGCTTAGGGCTTCTGTTTCATTATTTAATGATCTTGACACAGAGAGAAAAAAACTATGGTCGTGGACTCTATTTCATTTTTTAACGATATTGCCACATAGAAGAGAAACTATGCTCGTAGACTTTATTTCATTTTTTAACGAGCTTGCTACACAGAACCGAAACTATGCTCATGACCTCTGTTTCATTTTTTAATGATCATGCCACAGAGAGGGAAAATATGCTCGTAGCCTCTGTTTCATTTTTTAACGACCTTTCTACAGAGAAGTGAAACTATGCTCGTGACCTCTGTTTCAATTTTTAATGAGCTTTCCACAGAGACATAAACTATGCTCGTGACTTCTTATTGATCATGGCTTCCAAGAGGATAATTATCTAGAAGGACACCATTTCAAGGGACAAAACTCATTCATGGATTCCAAGAGATCTTCACTGGATGGAAGAAGAATTCTTTGGAAGGAACACATGTCAAGGTCTGTGATAGGGATAAGGAGATCAGGCTCCAATAGCCCTACCGAAGAGATCACCATGTCAACTACTGGATCTAAGTCATCGAAATTTGAAGTCATGGGAGACAATGCCACATAATTGACATGTGGCAGGGGCGATACTGTCTTCATATAAGAACCATATAGGGAGGTAATCCAGTCAGGACCAACGAATGAAAATTGATCAATAGTCACCATTATTCCATCGTGCGAGAAATATATAAAACGAAAAAGAGTGGACACAATAGCTTTCATGGAATAGACATAATCCCACCCAAGGAGTAAAGAGAAATCCAAGGGGTCTCGGACTACCATGACATCAATAAAGACAGTTTTCCCTCCCAAAGTTACGGAAAACTGAGGAAGGGTCCCTAAAGGTTGACTGGTTCTTCTGTTAAAAGCTAACAAATTCTATGTAACCGACGCAATATGAGGACAACCCAAAGAATTCCAAGCAATAGAGGACAAAATAATAACAGACGCACCTTCATCTATCAGTGTTTGAGTAACGTCCCAACCAGAGCCCTATACTGTAATCTGGAAATAAATGTGAGAGGGAAGATGAGGTAAAGTTAGCACACCCTAATAAAAAAGGATGGCCTCATTACTTGAAGGGGGTTTTGTGGGAGAAGGAGGAATTCCCCCCAACACGGTAGATTTTGTATCAACGAGAAAAACATGGGTAGTATCGGTTTTAATCTCTAGAGGGAGAGTATGATCGAGTGATGATGGGATTGGATCGACCACGCTGACACTCTTGAGAGGAAGAGTGGGATTGACCGATGATGTAACCAGAACAACCACTTTGGCACTCTTCAGATGAAGGGTGGGAATGACCGAGGAAGGAACTGGATCAGTCACTTTGGCACTTCTCAATGGAGGAGTAGGATCGATTGATGGTGAAACCAGATTGATCACTTTGGAACTCCTCAAGGGAGGAGTGGGATCAACCGATGGAAGAAACAGATCGGCCACTTTGACACTCTTCGAATGAAGGGTGGGACTAACTAAGGAAGTAACTGGATCAGTCACTTTGGGTTCACTCTGTAGATGAATAGTGGGGCTGACCGATGACGGAACTGGATCAGCTACTTGGGTTTTTTGGTTCAATCGAGGAGGAAACTATATGGACCACTTGATCAACCAGACTGACCGGGGATGGAACTGGATTGACCAGTGCATCAACTAAGGAAGGGTTGGTGGAAATATTACGATAACTAGGTGGAATTTGAATATTTTCCAAAAGAGAAGAATCCTCATCCATACGAGGGAAAAGGTGAGAATAATGATCACCTTCGCATAACATACAAGGAAATTTGACAGTTGTCTTATTCTTACCAACCTTAACGTCGCTAGTTAATAGGGCATCACCACCATGTCTAGCAGAGGATGATAACGTGGAGGACCACATTTATAATACCTTGGGAATACTAGGGCAATCCCTCAGAAAATGGTCACCCTTACAAACACTGCAAGGGAATTTGGGTTTCTGATTCTTCATTTTAATCTTGTTGACCTCATCAACACTCCTAGTACTATTAACAATAACTAGTTGCTTGAATCTGACCTCTAATGTTGTTGGAGCCTTGGTCCTTTTTGGGTTCTTCTTCTTCTTCTCTTTCCATTTCTTCTTCTTTTGATCAACCTGGATACTTGCTTTAGATCTTTCACCAGGCGAAGAAGGAGAAAGGTCAACATGAGGTTGATGTGTGGGTGGTGTACTGACATCTAAACTATTAGGTGCGGTTGAAGAACTGGGAGGATTCGAGATCACTGGAGTGGGGAACAACCAAACCAGTAATCTCATGGTGAGTCCCAGAAGACTCAATGTGTCAATGTATGGAGGACAAAAGTTTCCAAAAGAAGGAAAGGTGTAATTTTCCCCGGGAAAAGGGGTTCCTCCATTGGTACTCTCAAGATTTGATGCCATTGACACTAACTCGACCTAAGGTCCACTAAGTAACAAAAACAACACACGCTATAAATCTGAGAAGAAAACAATCAAACAAACCTTCCCACAATAAAACCACTAGTTGGTGATGAAATCCAACGTCACGAGATCAAAATAGGAAGGGGCAGGGATAGAGCAGGTGGATCAGTTACGTTGGTGACCTGCTTAAAAGACTTACGCCTTGGTGCAAGATTCCACGCAATAAATGTGGATTTACTCTCCAAGGAACCCGAGTGAGTTTGGCCAACGTTTGTTCCATGTACAATGAGACTTCCCTTCACTGTCACCTCATGTAAGACCCTAAAGATTATGGCTACTAAGGTCACCAACTCGTAGTCATCCCCTGAGTGGGTACAGTCGGTAGTCCAATTTGAACGTATGGGCAAGATACCAAGTCCAAAATCAACTCGAGAGGCTCCCACACATAACTGTGGGTATACCCTCAAGTGACCCCCTATATACGATCCAACTAATATGAACAGTCAAACCACGGAGGGATAATCTCTATATCTCTCCCAAACGTGACCTCGTGCGTAACCCCTATGTGAGAGGGGGATCCCAGAAAGCCTATACGATAATTGGATTTTCTCTCCCTATTGCAATATGCTAAGCTTGTTTGATATATTTGGAAAGTTATCCTTTCAACCTATTCTAAATCCCTACAACTTAAACTAATTTAGGTTTGCTAACAAAGATGTAAAAAAGTATGATAACTTTTAGTTAAGTGTTGATTTTAGTGTTTGTTGTTTACTCATAGGTGTATGAGAGTGAAAACTGATGATATTATGACTCAGTTCCCAAAACATGCATAAGAAATGATAAGCGGTCGTTTCTTTCAATGAATGTCTATTTAAGGCAAGGAGCAAGATTTTCATTTCACTTTCAAACACTAAGATGTAACGACCTCATGCAATAGTCCTCAATCAAAAATCCAACAAAATGATAAAATGTTTATATGTGACTGATAATTAGTAGATGTAAATCTTCCTATGCTAATCAGACTTCAAGAGCTGTGAGATTTAAGCAATCTGGAAGAAAACTTCACATAAACAAAAGGACACCCTTGTTGTGATCAAACAAGAAACAAAAAACCAAAAACTCAAAATGAAGGAAAAAGGGTTTGGACAAGATGACATCAAAGATCAAATTGAATGGTTCATAAGACCTTTGAATCTCCTTACAAAGTTTTCACTCAATCAGATAAACTAGAAGAAAACGACAAATTGACTCCAAATCGTCAAGGACAAAGAGTTTTTGCAAAGCAAAGAAAAATGTCAAAAAAATCCAAACAAAAGGGGATGAATTCTTAGAAATTAGGTGTTGAAGGCCAATGACAAAGATGTTCCGAGGATGTAAGGACTCCTGAGCAAGTGACAAAAGAAAAAATAAACTCAAAGAATGAAAACCTAGAGGATTTTGCACAAAAAAAGGGGTAGCTCTCTGGTGTAAAAGGAACTAGAGCGTTCCAATTCTCTGTGAGATACCAACAGGGAGTGTTAACACTCTGATAGCAAGGGCATGGGAGTGCTAGGCTTCAAAAGTTTAGAAAAATACCCAGAAACTCAAAAAATCAAGAAATCTCAATTAATCAAATTGAATATGATGAAATCAAGAGCCAATCAATCAGATATAAGAATCAAAGAGACAGTATGGAGAAGGTCAAATGATGAGAAAAATCCAAGGCAAGACCTAGGAAAGGAAACAAAAATCAGAGCTCGTCCCTAGTGGAGTCTCCAATTTTTGTGATAGGTGAATCCTCCTATAGACAAGCGGATTCCCTCTTGGTATATAGACCCCTAAAAACAAAATAGAAAGGGTGCTATCATTGGTCACTGACATCCTTTTAGATCTAATTAAGCTAATGAATGAAGAGGAATAAGAAAAGTGTACCTTTTTTAATGGAGTTTGTCCTTGCAAAGTCCAAGTTGGGCTTCAATCCCAAGCTCCTCGATAGGTCCTGTAGAACAAACAAAGATACAACAAACTTCCTATTCTACTGAGATTAGCTCAAAAATAGATCTATCTACTAGAGACAGGTTCATGCAGAATCAACATAAACTTGAAAGAAACAGACCAAGCATGAATTTATATTAATGAGAAAAAAGTGTTTCTTACAACCATGGATGTAGTGCAGCAGCTTCACCAAGATCCCTTTGTCCATACTCTTCCTTAAATAACCCATACACAAAATGATGATGCTTTACTGTTCATCTCCCTTATGAGATCATAAGTTTGATGCCTGTAAAATTTCCTTCTTTTCACCATGAAGAGGCCTCCTTATATAACCTTGGAGAGACCAAACCACTTGAGAGATATTTGGGATAAATTGAGGATTCTTCTCCTTTAGTTGAGGATCTTCCCTAAGATCATGCCTTGACCTTCTATTTGAATCCAACTACCTTCATAAATTGAGGGGATTCTTCCCTGATTTGTCTCAACAAACCATAATTCACTTAGAAAGGGCAACGCTCCCCCAAAGTGGGGAATAGAGCATTGTAGCACTCCCCCAAAGAATCCCAGGGGGCGTTAACACACCCTAATAGTGAATAGGGGATAACTTCCTTCCAAATTTGATATTTGAGTGGTTTTTTCAGTGGCAAAAGGTTTGTACTCCTTGTCAACTAATTTCTCTTCTTCAAAACTAGTCTTTGAGGTGTCTCAAGTGTCCCTGTGATGTTATTATAGGCACGACATAGGCAAGATGGCAGTATGAAGTTTGCGACACTTGTGGTCAACATGCGACACTTTGGGACAAGATGCAACACTTACAACACTTGTAATGATGACACTCGTGACACTATTAAAGTGAGTAATTTTGATGTGTAACACATACAACCCTTAATTTGTCTTAAATGTTGTTTTTTATTCATCACCTTCTCTCATCGTTATCTAGTGATATCCACTTTTCAAGTCCATCCTAGAAAAGAAATTTGCTCCACTTAAACAATCCATTAAGTCATCCATTCTTGGAAAACATAATCTATACTTGATGGTGATCTTGTTTATGGCTGTCGAGTTTGTACACATTCTCCATCCTCCATCCTTCTTTGGACTCAACATAGTTGGTACTGCACAGGGATTCAAGCTCTCTCTAACCAAAACCTTGTCTAACAAATCTTGGACTCGGTTGTTTACCTCTTCATTCTCTTAAGGGGTCAATCTGTATGTTTCTTTGTTTGGCAAACTTTCTCCTGGTATCCAATCAATATGATGGTTGATACTTCTAATGGGTGGCAATGAGTTAGGCAGCTCATCCACCACTACGTCAACAAAATTATCCAACAATTCTTGAACTTCTTCAGGAAAATCATCCATCAAAGTACTTGTAAGGAAAACCTTGGGTTTCCTCACCACAACAAACTGCTTCTCCTGTTCCTTCTTGACTTCTTTCACGAGTTCCTTCCCACTCATGAGAAGTATGCTTGTGTTGGCTTCTTATTTTACTTTCTTCTCCTCTATTGGAAGCAACATTTGTGTCCTACCATTATTATCCAAGGTGTATGTATTTTTTCTCCCATCATGAATGACATTTATGTCAAACTTCCATGGTCTTCCCAACAAAACATGACACAAATCCATGGGAATCACATCACACATGATTTCATCTCTATATCCTCCTATATTGAATTAAACGAGGAATTATTTAGTGAACATTACATGTTGTCCTTTCTGCAACCATGATACTTTATATCGCTTTGGATGTGCAGTTGTCTCCATGTCCAATTTCTCTACCATCTCGGTGGATACTAAGTTATCAGTGATCCCACTGTTAATTATCACCTTGCATACTCTATCTTTAGTCTTGCAAGATGTCCTGAATAGACTATTTCTCTACACTGGATTTTCAACTTTTGTCTCTGTTTTTAAGAGAACCTCTCTCAACATCAGGGATGTTCCATCCTCTACTCCTTCTGCTTCAACATTCATTTTTTGTGCTTCCGAAATGTGAGCTTCACCTCCTCCTCATTTCTTTTTCTCAGGACATTCCCAAGACATGTTTCTTGCCTTTCCATAGGCATAACACCTTACTTCTCCTCCTTTTCTTCTTCCCCTTCCTCTAGAAGAACTTCTTCCACCACTCTGTCTTCCTCAGGAACTTCCTCCCCTTTCTGAGTGACTATGTGGTTCCTCAGTCTCATCTTTGGTTTTATATGCCTTGTCATGGGAAACTCCCTTGAATTTTTTCGAGGTTGGGCTTCTACCTCTGCATCAATGGCTTTGTTTCCTGGCCAACTTCTCCTCTTCGTTCAGGGAAATCTGATAATAATCCTCAACTTTCCTCACTGACATCATGCTGATCTCATCCTGGATTTCATACCTCGGGCCATTTATATACCTAACAAATTTGTATTCATCTTTCTCTCTTTTTATAGTCATGATATTAAGCTTGTAGAACTCCTCTGTGTACTCTTTCACTGTCATACCCTTCTGCCTCAGGTTCTGCAACTTTCTGAACAGATTTATCTGATAATATTTGGGCATGAATTTAGCCTTCAGCTTGGCTACCATTCGTTCGCAATTCTTTATCTTCTATTTTCCTTTACTTCTCCTCTCAGCCTGTAGTTCATCCCACCATAGTGTTTCATGCCCTTTTAGCCTAGTGACAACAAATCTCACCTTTTTATCCTCATCGACATATTCATAGTCAAAATATTTGTCCATGGATCTTATCCAATCTAACATCTCTTCAGCATCCAAATTTCCTTCAAACATTAGGACCTCTATCTTGGCTCTAGCTCCCAATCTAACAACCATTCTCAGTAAGCATTCTTCAACAACACTTTCTCCTACAGCTTCTTCAACTTCTACTTCTTCACTCTCTGCATCACTGATGTTCCCAGCATCAAGTTCCCTCCTCTGCGCTGCCTCCATCACCTCTAATATTGCACAAATCTCTTGCATTTCTCTTTCTACATCGCGATTGGATAAAGGTGGCTACATCTCCTTGGTGGAATTGTGTTGGTTGTCTCTAACAAACAGAGTACACCTTCGAGCTCTTCTTTTCTTCCTAAAAAGAATTTCAGGTTCTGATACCACTTGATGTTATTAGACTATCTCCTTTGTCTCCTTCGCCTAAAATCTATAGGTGAAATCAGGCTCTGATACCACTTGATGCAGAACCCCCCCCCTTATCTACTAAGGGGTTACACTATCTCCAAGTCAAGGATCTTCGATTCCGAGTTGAATTGGCTCTCTGAAACCTTAGCGATCTCACTTACGATTTAACACAAACCCTTTCATTCCTTTGGTGTAGGTTCTATGGCACCCGTGACCTTTTCCTTCACGTTGTTGAACTCTCGAATTTCAGGCGCTAGCTCCTCTCTCCTTAGCCATTTCTCATATGTGACCTTGGGCTATGTCCACACACGATTATGGGTGCAGTCGAGAGTGGTTTGGGATCAACCCACTTTTCTCCCCACAATTCACTACCAATCGCCATGCGTCCCTATTGCAATATCGTGGTTTCGATTGTGGTCCACTCTCATATTTTTAAATTCCGAGCACTTTTTGTCCCCACAGTCCTACTTAACTATTGATCTCGTGATATATGATAGAGCCTCTCGAAAAATGGTTTAAATTAGTCGCCTTTCCTTCCTTATCTCCGGATTACGCCCTCCTAGATCTCCATGATCTGTTCACACATGCCCCTTTCAAGTCAACAGTCATGATCTGCTTCGTTGATTTGGGTTTCAGAGTTTTCAACTCTCAAACCTTAATTTCTCTATAATGATTACACCCAAAGATCACGATCTATTGATGCATGTCTCCTGCAGATCAATGGCCATAGCCCACTTTGGCTATTCAGGCTTTGGGGATTTCCAATTCTTATTCTTCGCCTTCTCCCAAAGTTCACAGATATCTGTTGCGTGTCCTTCTGAATCAAATGGTTACGATTCACTTTGGTCATTCATCTTCAGGAGTATCAACTCATGAAATCTCACCATCTCCTAGAGTGTTTTCAATGCACTGTTAGATCTGTTGACATGTAACCCCCTAGTGACCAACGGTCAGAGTTCTCTTCGGCTCTTCGGTGACTTCGTTTCCTTCTTTTTTACAAACTCACAAAGTTATTTTCCTCTGGAGTTATGGATCTTGCACCACCTGTTCCTCTAGATGATGGATGGTTCCTGGTCTCTTCGGGACTTTGACGAATCCTCACTTCTATATGCACACAGAAACTTAACACTCGTACATTTTTCCTAGATCCAATGGTATGGAATGATCCTACTCCCTCCTGGATGGATCTTAGTCAGTGAGTCATGAAACCTTTAGAACTTCACTCTCTTTGAATATTTATCCTACTATCTCTCTCGATATTTATTTCCTTCTACTCCTTTAACTCCTTCAAGAGTTACTTCAACACTTAGTCGAATTTCGGATCTATTCACTCATTGCAACAGATTCTTACACAAGACTTAGGTTCTTGTGGACTACTGTGCACACCTTTCAGTAGTCACTTTGCACTCCTTGCAAAGAGAAGTTTCACGCTATCTCTTCTAAGCTTCTGAGTCAGGACAGACTATGTCAATGCACTCCTTGCGGACTACATGCACATACTGCATGAACACAATGAATAGAAAAAAATTGAATCTTATAAAAAAATCTCACAATTTCACATTCTCAACAATATAACTCAGTGATTCATGTAACAACAATAACAGGGAATTGTAGACAGTAGAAACACCACACATTCGATCAATTTTCCTCTGTTATATTGATTCAAAAGTAAATGGCTACAACTATGATAAACAACAACAAAACTCAACAACAATTAAGTCACAACAAACTCCTACTAACTTGCAACAGCCCCATTCGGGCATACAAAACCTCTATTTATCTCAGATGGTTCTTAGGGTCCCCCCCCCCATGACTACTCGTCTACTTGAGGAAAAAAAAATAAGTGCTACTTAATTTCTGTTACATTCAAGACTAGGAGTGAAACTCCTAGGTCACTTGTGATCACTTGGCTCCCAAGCGTTTGATCTTCTTTAGTTTTCGATCATTTCAAAAGGATTTGCAGGAAATGCTAGCGGTTAAGATTCTGAAATGATTCAAAGGTGCACTGAGGCGTTGAGTTTTCCCTCCATGTGTTCTTACTGACGATTCTCCTGCATCAAGTCTTCAGATAAAAGCACAGAAGTAAAACTTGTAAAACACAGAGGTCATCTTACGAAAACATAGAGATCCCATTCATAATGAAAGCGCCAAGTTTAATCATTCAACATTGAATCAATCAAAACACAGAGGTAAGATTTTGGGAAGGGCACAGGGATTAAACATAAATAAAAATGCAGAGATCTACTATTTCTAAACCTTGGAGACCATCCAAAAACAAACGTAGAGTATAATCAGAGTTTAATCAATAAATACACCGAGTTTAAATGGAATTTAACCACTTAAAATAAAACCGCAGATAAACAACGATGTTGGACTGGAGAGAATAAACGCCTAGGAGAGAATTCCTGGTTGGGAAGAGAATGATCCTACCGTTATTATCCATGCATAGGAAGGAAAGGCATTTGGATCTAAGTCTTTAAACACCATAGTGATGACCATTGATTCGGCTCCTGACTGATTTCTCAGGCACAGACTAATAACTTAAAGGATCATGGAACATAGGATAAAAACAAAATCTGCATCCAAATCGTTTCTGTGGAGAATAAAATAATGAAATAAAGGCATAATCAAGGAATAATGAAAACGCAGGAAAGAGATACAAGAATGCAAGAAAAATTTGAGTCTGGGGCTCATTCTAGCCACGCGCAAAGAGACAGTAACTCATAAATAAAGGATATAGTGGATAGCAAGGGTTCTTATTGAATAAATCAAGCAACAAGGGGATTACAATTACCATAGGAATGCATGTGCAAGAAAGCTCATGGAAAAAAATCTTCAACCGAGTACAGAAAATAAACATGTGTAAATTAAATTTCATTGCAAGTAACAACTTTAACAGGTGTACCTTAGCCAATGTGAATGCTTTGAAGTCATTGTCCCATGCGTGCTCTGTCCATATCCCGCTTTCGAACTGATGTGACCTCACCGGTACCTCCCAACCAATGATAGGGGTACTCTTCTTCCCCCTGACCCCCCTAGACGAAAAGGGGCCACACACATAATAGCATAGAATGCTATCACCCAAATCGCCTCGCAAGGTCGAGCTACCACTCGTTACCTGAGCTAGGTATCCCAACTCTCACAAGAGAAAGTTCAGTCAAGATAAAATTTCAGCTTCATAATGTTACACAAAAAGATGAGATCCATACTCCTCCTCCTCCATCCTTTTTATAGAGTTTTCAAGTAATTAGTTTAACCAAAATTCTCATTGGATTTCTTTTTCATTAATTAATTAGGAAAAACCTCCCATGCACACATGTTGCCTGATCCCCTAGTTGCACCAGAAAATGAATTTTATTAATTAATTAAATATTCCTATTTTCCTCATCCACCTAAGAGCATTCCTAAAAATGATCCTCGGTGTCCCAAAATTCCCTTACAATTCTTAAATGACTTACGCCTTACTTAATTCCTAGTTGAGTTCATAAATAGAAAGTTCCAAAGGAAAGATTCCTTACTAAGTTAGACATTCATCTTTTTCTTTACGTTTCCCCTTTTCTTTAATTTTCCCTTTCTCCTTAAGCTTCCTATTTCTTTTAAGTTTCCCCCTTTTTCCTTTTTAACTAAAAAAATCAATTTAGCGAGTGTAGATAAAACAAACATTTACCCTTTTTCCTTTTTAATTAAAAATTAATTTAGCATGTGTAGATAAAAATAACCAGTTACCCTCTTTTCTTTTTAGCTAAAAATTAAATTAGCAAATGTAGATAAAAACAACCATTGCCCCGTTTTTTAAAATTTAATCCTCCATTATAATTTTGACTTTAATAAATAAGTTTGAATTTCTTACCCCCCTTCTTGTTACATGTTTATTTATTATTTTATTTTTTTGACCACCCGTTCTACTTAGACCTAGATTTTAATTTCACTAGGTTGGGCGACATTTCTTTTTTAGGAAAAAAAGTTTTTAAACCTTACTTATCACATCATTCATTTTAAGGTCGTCTAGGTCCTAAGGAGGCATAGTTTTCTAGAAACTAGGTTTATTCACTTGCCAGTTAAAATCGTGATGTGCCCTTTAGGACACACTACGTGCTCCAAGGGTGCCACTCACCTCTTTCCATTTTATTTGTGCGACATTCCCTTCAATATGCACTATATGATCCGAGGGTGCCACTCACTTCTTGACTAAATTTGGTAGATGTCAAACCCCTGGAGTCAATACTCAGTCAGGTTATCTTGTGGGAGACTAAGGGCCTATGATGAATAAGTCCCTTTCCTTATTGCGCACCCCTTAGAATTATCGTGAGCGCACACACAGTCTTCCCTCACGGCATCGTGGGTCTTCTCGAACTAGGTAATCGTTAACCTACAGTTCGAGCCACAACGAGAGTGATAGTAGGCTGTGGAAGGGATGCTGCCACACCTCTCCCTCAATGTCTCTGGTTGTCATGTGTGACCCCTCTACTCCACATGTGATTCTGGTCGACAATATATCGTCGGCTTGCATCCATCAACGAATCATGTCAACAATAATAATCAATCATCATAACATCTAATCATATGTACATATGTCACATCAACAACATTTAAACCCAAAAGTGCACTCCCTGACTCAATCCGGAGTCCAAGCGGTTTCATCGATGCCTCTGCATCCTCTAGGTCCAAAGTCCTGCAAACTCAGGAGATCCCAGTAAATAACACCTGTCTATGTAAATACAACCAAATAATATATCATCAAATCCATAATATCTCAAAATCATAATCGAAACGACCAATAGATATAATAACCCAGATCACTTGCAAGCAACTATCCTCAAAGAATAATTTCGCTCAGTGCACACAAGAGAGAGATTTTACATACCTCTTGGTTTAAACTTCATCCTGAAGTTTCATAGTATATAAGTGTCGAAATAAAGTGTATCACAATTTCATAAGTCTATCTATCAAACAAAAATGGAAACTGTTGGCACATATCATATGCGTCATCCCAGGTCGTCGAGTGCAGACTATAGTTGTCCCAATGGACCTTGACCTATTCTATTGTTCAACGTCATATCTTTCAAATGCGATGGTCCATGATGTAGATTGCCTTAGCCATGAAATCACCCTCGTCAGATACCTACAAAGAACTCATGTCAATAACATGTGTAGGGTCACTAATATAATGTCTCAAAAAAGATATGTGAAAAACATCGTACATACACCTCAAGGAATCAGGCAAGGATAGTCAATAGGCCACAAACCCCTTCTTTTCCACAACCTCTAAAGGTCCCATGAACCTATGAGAGATTTTAACACCCTTTCCAAACTTGATCGAACTCTTATGAGGCTTCACCCACAAGAAGACTCAATCAACAACTTCATAACTACGATCGACACGATGTGCATTGGCATAACTCTTTTACCGATCCTGCACTTATTTGATCCTTTGTATTATTGTTTTCATTTGATATTCCATTTCTTGGATCTATTTTGGTCCCACCAGGATTCTATCCTCAATCCGATCCCAACTCAAAGGTGTCTGAGATGGTCTCCCATAAAGAAACTCGAAAGGTGTCATATTAATGGTGCTTTGATAATTGTTGTTGTATGAAAACTCTACTAGTGGAAAGAACTCTTCCCAACACCTTTGTTGGTCAATAACGTACATATGCAACATATCCTCCAAAATTTGGTTTGTTCGTTCGGACTACCCATCTTTCTCTGAGTGATACGATGTACTAAAGTTAATTTGGGTTCGCAAGGCCTCTTGGAAACTAGTCCAAAATCGTCCTGTAAACACCGACCCTCTATCGGATATAATCCTTTTAGGCATGCCATGCATCTTCACAATCTCACTGATGAAAACTATAGCTACGTTAGGTGCCTGATACGTCATATGCATAGGAATAAAATGTGCACTCTTCATCAGAGTGTTGACTATCATAAAAATCAAGTCATGTCTCCTTGTCGTTAGTGGAAATCTAACAATAAAATCCATCAAAATGACCTCCCATTTTGATTTAGGAATAGTGTGTGGTTGTAGTAATCCTGTCAGATGTTTATATTCATCTTTCACCTGCTGACATTCTATACATCTGGCCACATAGTTGACTATGTTTGCCTTCATTACTTTCTAGAAGAATAAGGGTTTAAGGTATGTCCTCATCTTTGTGACTTTGGGATGAGCCATGTACACTGCTCTGTAAGCCTCGTTTAGGATCAAACTCCTCAACTCATCGCTAGGAGGTACCTAAATTCGATTTTTAAATATCAATAATCCATCGTTCTCCAACGTAAATCCTTCAAATATTGGTACCATCATTGTGTTTTGTCCGATAAAATCCTTGACCTCCTTGTACTAGTTATCGTCACATTGTAAAGTTAGAATCTTTTCACATATATTCGTTTGAAGAGGCATCACTGAAAATATGCACGGTCTTCGACTCAACTCATCAACCACTCTGTTCACTATTCCCTTTATGTAAGTAATATCGAAATCATACTCGCTAAGCAATTCCAACCAACGTCGTTGTTGTGCATTCAAGTCTCTTTGCGTAAATATGTGTTTTAGTCCATAGTGGTCCATTTTTAGTTCAAAGTTTTTTCCAATCAAGTAATTTCTCCAAACTCTCAAGGCATAAAAAATGGCTAACAACTCCAAATCGTGCGTCGCATAGTTCTCCTTGTGCCTTCTCAACTTTGTCGAGATACAAGAGAACGCTTGGTTGTCTTGCATCAAGACTCCACCTAAGCATTCCTTGGATGCATTAGTGCATACCAAGAAGTCTGCGTCCATGTCAGGAACCTTTAGTATCGGTGCTATTGTCAACAACTCCTCGAGCCTTCGAAATGCTTCTGTGCATTTCTTGGTCCAAACAAACTTTTTATTCTTCTTCTGTAATTTCGTAATCGGATTTGATATCTTCGAAAAATCCTCGACGAATCGTTGATAATATCCCGCTAAACCCAGTAAGCTACACACTTCGGGGACATTCATCAGCATAGGCCATTCCATAATAGCCTCGAACTTTGTTGGATCCATAGTGATACCTTCATCGGAGATGACATGCCCTAAGTAGTGAATCTTCGATTGATAAAACGAGCATTTAGAGAATTTCCCATACAATTTGTTCTCTCGCAAAGAATGTAGTACCAAGCATAAGTGTTCATCGTGCTCATCCATCGTTTGAGAGTAAATCAAAATATCATCAATGAATACTTGGACGAACCTGTCCAAGTATTTACGGAACACCTTGTTCATCAAACTCATAAATACCCCTGGCGTTTTTGTTAGTCCAAATGGTAAAACAGTAAACTCCTAATGTCCAAACCTCGTCTTAAAGGTGGTCTTAGGGATGTCGTCCTCCTTCATCCGTAACTGGTGATACCCTGATCTCAAGTTGATCTTTAAAAACACCGTCGTGCCTTTCATCTGATCAAACAGATCATCATCCTTGGAAATGGATATTGATTCTTGATTGTTGCCTTGTTCAATTGACGATATTCAATACAGAGTCTCCATGAACCATCCTTCTTCTGTATGAAAATAATAGTTGCATCACATGATGACACACTTGGATGTATAATTCCTAGGTCCAACAACTCTTTTAGTTGCATTCTTAACTCCTGTAACTCCGGGGTCGACATCCGATAAGGCATTCTTGTTATCATTTCAATCCCCAGTTTTATGTCTATGGTAAATTCCAACTCCCTCTCTGGTGACATCCCAGGTAACTCCTCAGGAAAGACATCTACAAACTCTCTCACCATCAGAAGGGGTTCTAGACCTTCCACTACTCCCTTCTCTTTTAACGGAAGGATCGCATAAATATTACATCCCTTGCGCATGCTCTTTTATAGTTGCAAGGAAGAGATGAACCTTAGGGAAACTCCATGGTTTCAACCTACAATCACACGTCTTTGTCCTTCATCATTGAACCTCTCAACAATTTCGTCTTACAGTTGAGTATCGCCTCATGCGATTCCAACCAGTCCATACCAATCATGATGCCATAATATCCTAAGATTATGAAATACAGGATGGCCCTAGTAACAAATCTCCTAGGTTAAGGCTTCAGTCCACAACCTTCCCTCCATCCTTTTTTTTGGCTCTCGAAGACATTTCTACAAAGCTAAACTCGTCCTATTCGACTCTCTTTACCTTAAATTAATTTTAGCGCTGCACCAAAAAAAAATTTGGTAGCACATGGATCTATCAAAATACTAAGGGTCTGATCAGTGATGGTACCTGACGTCTCGAGAATGGTCGACTGGTGCTCTTATTGGCATTTATTCACCGTTGCATGGATCCGATGGGCCTTGCCCAAATATCCCAAAGTAGCGGGTCCGGCTAATCTAGATGATTTGGTCCTCTCCCAGAATCATTCCTTGAACAGTTCCCATGAAACGTCTTCGACTTCCATGTTCAATCATGACAGGAGCATATTCCATCATAGAAGAGCACTCCCCTTCAGTTGAATGACCACCCTACAGACCTTCATGTTAGAGGTCATAATCGTGAAACGTGAAGCACATCGCCTGGCTCTCCAGACGTGCCTTGACATCTAAGCCATCTGTGTACTCGTGGACTTGAGAAATTATCCCTCTCAAGTTCTAGATGAAAGACAATGGTACTAGATGGGGTGTGCTATGGACCCTCATGGGTATAGGCGCCCTAGACTCTTCTCAGTACAGATGGTGGATTAAGGCCTCTGACATTCCCTGGAAGGACCTTGTCAAACCATCATCATCCATTACATCAATCGAATCCATCCGAAGGAACTTCTTCTGCCCCTTGGGGGTTAGACTCCAAGGGCACGGGCACTCCTGGAGGTGTCGTACCTCCTTCCACGACACCATGAGGTGAACTGTTGCGGCGTCCTCTAATCAAGATCACCGCATGGACATGTTAAATCTTTTAATTAGCTCTAGGTTAATACTCAAGGGTTTACTGCAATGGAAAGCATGGTGATCCACAGTCGTAGGGTTGAACCTGCTCTGATACCATATGTAACTTCCCCGGTCGTTATGACTACAAGCAACGCAAAGCAAGTGGCAATTTTTTTTTTTTGTTTTAAGTAGGAAGGAAATCAACGACAACAATTAATCAACACAACTTGACGACGAACACAACTTATGCATTCAGGAAATATAAAACAATGAACAAAACTCCCACGTGGGGAAGCTCAAGACTCTGGCCAAGTTATCAATCGCATTATCAATCAGGAACGCAATGATCTCCTCATTAGGAATCATGCCGTCACAAGGCAAAATGCATGAAAGTAACCATGACACACCATCTCTTATCTATACCTTTAAACCAAGTGAACCCCCTCACGCTAGGAGACCGAATTATTTTCCAAAATACACGAGGATTACCCAAGCACCCAATCCCAAACTCGTCCCCAGACAACTCTGCGCTGTCAACAATAGGGTAATATAAATCGTTTTAATATGATAAAATTATGATTTCCTTGAAATGAAAAAATGTATTTTAAAATAAGAGATTAAATCATAATTGTGGTAGTATTAGGTTGATGTGAAAGTATATGATTTTGATGGAAGTAGCTTCATCTATAACCATAAAAATATTGGCTTTTTCTAAATACAATTTAACTTGAAACATTTTTATTTTGAAGATAAAACCTAAAACGGCTTTTGATTATATAAGAGATATACAAAATATGTTAACTAACTTATGCTTCTCATTGGGTAAGATCTCATCTTTCCTCGACATAAGAAAATAAGTTAACTACCTCTTTTAAAAATAATAATCTAAAAAAACTAAAAATTAATGATAGTAATTAAAAAATTATATTTTAAAGTCATGGTGAAAATCTCCATTTTGAAAATAATTTATATGGCAATCCTTATATACAAATCTACATTGCATTTCATATTCATGATATATGACAATAGTATTATTTTATTTCTCCAAACCAAAATTGAAAATTAGTGAGATATGAAAATTTTGCATTTTAAATTAGATTACATGGTTGCAACCTGCCCTCTACGGCACGATCGCTCTCGCCAGGACCTTCAACAATGCGGCCCGAAGAGTTAACAAACTCTTCTGACTCCCTCAGAAGTCTTTTACCCATAGTGCTCTTCTCTTCGATCCCCCTTTCGCCAGTCGGGGAATCGGGTTTCGCGGACTCGCGAACCTTGTGTGCACCTCCTGTGCAATTTGAAACTCCGAATCCCGATCCCCGATGTCAACGGTCAACACTTCTGTGTATCGGGGATTCCCTTGTCGGGAAATCGACATATGAAAGGTGGTGATTTACTCACCTTTCAAAACCCCGAACGCCGACGTGCGATGCCACGTGCTGTCCTCCACTCTGTCTCCGTGGGACCCGTCGCAACTAGGGGATTCGCTATGTTTCCGTACTCCCTTTGACTTCAAAAGCTCTGAAGTGTCGAGTCCCGAGTCCTCGGGATCTCGTGCCACCTGTCCCTCCGATGATCAACGACTCTGATTAAATCGGGAAATCGCAACTCGCAATTTCGACGTGCATGCAACTTTTGCACTCACCAACCCCGATATGCCGATGTTCGATGGAAAACGGATTCTCTAGTGCGCCTGCGAGTTAACCCCCTCGCAACTCCTCCGCGGTCTGACGGTCTGCGGGATTTCATGACTCTCCACAACAAATTCAAGTCGTCGATTCTCTTCCTCTTGAAGAGTTATCTGCTTCACCAGCTTCGTCCTGTGCAACTGAAGCAAAGATATTATCCCTCCTGAGATTTTACCCACTCGGACTCCTCCAGAGTGTTTGCGCACACTCCCTGTGCTCAACCTTCAACCACTCCCAACAATACTTGAAGTCTTCTAGGTTCTGTTCTTTTACAGTCACAACAACCCCGACCTTCCTTTTCTTAGGCTTGCTACTGAGACTTCAATTCAACCTGCACTTCACCTGCACGGCCCGAATAACCCAACACGATTTTGGTCGACGAGAATAAGAGCTTCACTATTGAACCTCCTCAACGCACTCTATGCGGAGGAATTCGACTGCACTCTATGCAGGAATCTCCTGGTTCGGACAGTGAAACAATTTGGAACTTATTCCCTCATTCTCTCAGGTTTTGAACCTAATATGAAATCACATATGCAACATATAGAAGATAAGAATAAAAAGAAGCAAGTATGCAACAGCATAATATCAACAACACACAGAGATCAAACACATCCATGAAATTGAATCAAAGCTTTCCTATTAATTCAATGTTTGTACATGGGGATTCTTCACAAGCTCCCTGTTCTGCTCTCTCTTGCTCCTGTATGAAATGAGAATGATTATACAATGATACAAAGGAGGGTGCCTATATTCCGTTTTCCCTCTCGAAAGAAAAACTGTCTAATCTACAGTTAATTCCTATCTAACAGCATTAAAACTATTAAATGCCTTCCTATCTATATTACAATACAAGTGCGCTTCATATGA